>JACCID010000620.1:0-23090 GCA_018906775.1 Sycophila sp. Sp_5
AAATGTTAATTAGAAAATTGAGTGCACGAATATTTTTTTCATATTAAAATTTATGTAGGCAGATGGGCATATGCGACGTCCTGCCATGTGATACTAAATGTTATGATAGTTAAGTGAATAACATGCCGGAATTGTAATTTTTTGGATCGGTTCAAATCCCTTATCGAGCTTTTTTTACATCTTTTTTTTTGTTAATAAATTAAGTTTTATTTATTTTATATGTGAATATTGACCATTTAATAATTTTAGTTTTCTTAATTTAATTAGCAAGAATACATTCAAACAATTTCAATGTATTTAACGTAGTCGCATTAAGTTTCAAGTATAAATCCTGAAAATCTAATGCAAAAAAGAATTAAATAATAAATTTTGTACAGTAATTATTGTTTAATAATAAACGCTTTTTTTCTCATATAATGCTCAAACTCAATACGACAGATTTTGCGAATTTGTCTTAAGTGCGAAATAATAATATAATATACAATTAAGGACTCGTCGTCAAGTGGACTAGGTGTTGGACTCATAATCGGAAGGTCGCAGGTTCAAATCTCATCGAAAGAAAAGTTTTTTTCATTTAAGGGAATGCCGATCTTAATATATATTTGTATTTGTATTATCAATTTAAAATAAATTATAGTATAATTAATCAAATTGGTAGTATAAAAATTATACAGATATCCATGGAATATTTGTACAATTTCAATAGCAATATTGCTGCAATATTACAGAAACATCATTTTACAATACCTCTGGGTGAGTGTCGAAGACATAAAATATTTCTGCAATATTTGTGAAATATTACCGCGACACTCGATATTGCAAAGGATATTCCAAAGTATTATTTCAATATTTCAGTGATATTGCTATAATGTATACATATCCGTGGAATATTCAATATTAATATTACTGCAATATTACAGAAACATCATTTAACAATATTTCTGTGATGAAAGTGTCGCGGACATTAAATATTGCTAGAATATGAAAGAAATATTGCTGTGACACTCGAGGCAATATTCCAAAGTAATATTTCAATATTTGTGTGATATTGTTGCAACATATCTGTGTTGTATGGGTAATGAACTTTAATCCGAATTCATTTAAATATTAAATAATAGTAGGATTGAAAATTAATCTTATTCAATGAACTTTAATCCAAATTCATTTAAATATAAAATAGTACAATTGAAATTTAATTTTATTTAATGAACTTTAATCCGAATTCATTTAAATATGAAATAGTAGAATTCATTTGAGACGATTTTAATTTATTTTAATACTGTAAAATGTAAATAACATTTAATGCTTAATTACAATGACTTTTAATACATTTTAATAAAATAAAATAAAATTTCTTTTAAAACTAATTTTGGAATTCGAATTAAATCAATTTTAATTAATTTTAACCCAAATACCCAGAAATCGATTATAATATCTAAAATAAGTATTTATATTTAATCTGTTTTTATATAATTTAATGCTGAAAATTTGAATCTGTTTTATTACTCAAAGGACATATTCATGTTTAATCCACTTTAATGCAATAGAAAGTAACTTTTTTAATGCCTAATTTTGGCATTAGAGTTTAATTCTTTTCAATATAATTCAATACTGAATACATTAATCCGCTTTTAATACCGAAAGGAAATATGTAAGTTGAATCCACATTAATGCTATGGAAAAAAACCTTTTTTAATGCCTAATTTTGGCATTAGAGTTTAATCCTTTTTAATATAATTCAATGTATTTTCTTCAAAATTCAATGCAAAGTTACATTATAACTTTGTTAATAGTACTTTAAAAGTTAGAAACACACATAACTATCACTTTAACGCATGTATTCCTCATATTTAATGTATGCGTACATTAAATTAAAAGTACATTCACAAAAATTTCAATGTAAATTTGAATGCAGTCACATTAAATTTCAAGTATAAATGCAAAAAATTTAATGTTGAAATTAATAAAATACATTTTCTGCATTTATACTTGAAATTGAATGTGACTACATTGAAATTGTTGTGAATGTACTCGAATTTAATGTACTTCCATATTAAAATTCATGTAAACATTTATTATTTGTAGTCAATGCCTGATAATGTATGCGTACATGAATAGGATAGGCAGATGAACATATGCAGCTGCCATGTAACACTACATATATGTTGTAATAGCTCAGAGGATAACATGCCGGAATTGTAATTTTTTGGATCGGGTTCAAATCCCTTATAGAACTTTTTTTTTATATCTTTTTTTTTGTTAATAAATTAAGTCTTATTTATTTTATATGTGCACTGAGAGAAATTTTGTAGTAAACTTAGCAATGTTTCTAGTAAATTTTACTAGACTGCTGTTGTAATTTCCTCACAGACTACCCAAGTCGACATTTTTACAATAATCCTAATAAATTTTTACAGTTACCATAATAATATTAATATTTCCACTTAGAAAAATTCTTAGGTGCCCTACAAAAAATTACAATGCTGCATAGTAAAATTAGCGATCTGTGAAAAATTGGAAGGTGCCCTATACATTTTTACTAGGTGCTATTGTAATTTTTATCAGGGGCCTAGTAATTTTTGTCAGTGGCCTAGTAACTTTTGTCAGGGATCTAACAAATGTTACTATAAAGATATGAATTATTATGACCATACCTAGGAATTTTTAATATATGGTCGTTTTACGCATGCGCAATGTGAGAACGCGTGGCCCCCCGAGCCGGCGCGGGATTTCTCGTCACGAATAGTACCTCTTTTACTCACTAGAGGGAGATTTTTACTTGGTTCATCTACATCTTCAACACATTTTTATTTATTTATAAAACTAAACAATTTTACATTATTTTTAAATAATAATTATTTAAATACATCTTGTATAATACATCAGCAATTATTATACTTTCCTTAGTCCGTTACGTATTGAGAATTTTGCGATATTTCTTTTTCTCGCAAGTGCATAAATTCAGCACACTAAGTATATAAGTGCGACTTGTTTAGTCAATATCGTATATGTATAATAGCGTGCGTCCAAGTATATGTTGCGTTAGGTAGGGTTAGATAAGTTTTTCGATATGCGTTCGTTAAATGTGTTTATAAGCGATTGAATGCGTAGTTATAAGTCTCTGGCTATTTAAGAAAAAGTAATTCACTAGGATATTAAATTTCAAGTAATACCTTAGGATGAAACTAAGAATAAAACAAAAAAACTGAATAAATTACATTTTATCTTATTATTATAATTATTTATATACAGTAAATTTTAAACGGTCACTTAATAATATTTCAGAGGTTCTGTTAGAAAAATTGCAAGGTATTATTGTAAAAATTACAAGCTACTATTGTAAATATTACAAGGTAGTATTGTAAAAATTCGTAGTCGGCAAAGATGGCAAATTACAATAGTGTATTATAAAATTTTTAAGGTTGTCAGTCTGTGAGGAAATTACAATAGTACTCTTGTAAATTTTCCCATAAACCTTGTAAATTTTCCACCAAAATTTCTCTCCGTGTGAATATTGACCATTTAATAATTTTAGTTTGCTTAATTTGATTAACAAGAATACATTCACAACAATTTCAATGTATTTGAATGTAATCGCATTAAATTTCAAGGATAAATGCTGATAATTTAATATCAAAATGAATAAAATAATAAATTTTGTACAATAATTATTGTTTAATAATAACAGCTTTTTTCTCATATAATGCTCAAACCGAATACGGCAGATTTCGCGAATTCGTGTTAAGTGCAAAATAAATGTAATATACTAACAAGGAACTCGTGGTCAAGCGAACTAGATGTTGGACTCTGAATCGGAAGGTCGCAGGTTCAAATCTCATCGAAAGAAAAGTTTTTTCATTAGGGGATGCCGATCTTAACATATAATATTATTGTACATTGGTATCATCAATTTAAAATACATTATAATATAATTAAGATATAATTAAAGTATAATTAAAATATAACTTAAATATATATAAAATAAAATTTGAAGTATAAAAATTGTTCATTGAATATATATGGTCTTAGGAGTTAAACTTGTACACGGAAGGTTCAAATTCAAATCAGATAATTTTTTTTTAAATTCATCCAAAGCATTTGAATTTTAATGTTATAAGTGCATTAAATTCAATGTACATTTACATTAATTTCTAAGCATATCTTTTTAGCAGTGTAACTTGAAAATTAATGTTCCGAAAAGAAATTTGCTTCCAGTAATTTTACATTAAATTTCAAGTAGATATTTTTAACAGTGTATATTCAATTTTGAATTAAATCTTATTGAATTGTAATTAATATCAATTAATTTTAATACCTTTTAAAATGCGATTCTGTGTAATTAGCATTCATACACATTGACATTAATTAAAATGTCATTTAATCGAATTAATTTTGTTTCAATTTTAATTCCATTTTAATTCAATTTAATTTTTTTAATTAGAACATTTTTGGAATTCATAAATCCATTTCAATACTAGGAATCGCGAATAAGATTCAGCATTAAAATTTTCATTAAAAAGAATTGCCTATTTTTAATCCTTTTTACTCCCACTTTTCTAGCAGGGACGTTATTACATCGTTCACCTAGGAAACAATGTTGAAAATCAATGTTTATATCGCTCATCCAGGAAACATTGAAAAAAAGGTTGAAAATCAAGGTAAATCAACGTTTTTTAAGGTTTTGAAACGTTGATAATCAACCTTGCGGAAATGTTGATTAGAAACCTTCTTTTCAACGTTTCTATTTTCAACCGGAATATGTTATTTGAAGTGATTTAAAAAATTATAAACATTTACCAGATTTTTTTTCATCATTATCAAATGATATTTTTCCTTGCACTTACTATGTGTATAAAAAAAGGGGAAAATGTTCTCGTCAAAACATAATAATATAAAGTTTTCAATATTGGGACTTATTTCAGATAAGTCCCATCGAAAAAAAAATTTCAGATAAGATTTTTCAATAGGGTATATATAGATAACTAGCAGTAAATATAGACAATTAAGAAATTTGTGTGCTAGAATTGTCGCGTATTTAATGTTAATTAGTTTTTTTGAAAGCAACCGTGTACTATCAGTTATAAAAAATATTCAAAATTGCAATACAATATGTTTTACAATAATAATCATTTTAGGTATATTAAATTGAAAAAAATTGAAAAATATTTCATAAATTAACATAAAATTTTTATACAGAATTTAAAATTTTAGTGAGGGATATTCTGATATACTTGAAACTTAAATAAATTAAATGCTTAATTGCTACATTAATAAATCAATTGTAGAAGAAAACATTTTTATTTCATTAAAAACAAACTTTAAATAAACAAGTAAAAATAACAAAATCATTACATTATTTTTTCTAATAAAATCCAAATCAATATTAATACAAGTGGTGCAACGTAATACAAAGGTACCATATATGAAGTATTTATAAAATCTTTACACTGAGCTTCAAGATTTAAATATTTTCTGCCTAAGATAGCTTTTTCTTCAATAGAAATATTATATTTTTCCTTTAAAATAACTAATTGTTCGCTTAATTCTCGAATTTGATGCGATTCATTTTCAATTTGAAAGTAATATTTTTTCAGTTTGTCGATAATAACTTCATTAGATTCATGCAAAAGCCAATTTTTTATACCATGCAATTCCTGGATCATGGTATTATAGGACTCATTGGTATTTCTTCTGTAGAAGTCAGATGATCGTACTATATTTTGTAAGATATAGTCTCGTGAATTAGTATCTATTACATAATTATTTTTAGGTAAAAGTTTTAAAGATTCTGTTGTATTATCATAGTCCAAATAAACATTTTCTATTTTTGATTCGGTATACTTAGGCCACAAATTTTTGTTAATTTCAATCATATTATTTATTTGTTGAGTAATAGTCATTATCTGCATTGAAAATGAATTGCTCAATAATTTTTCTGAATTAAAGTAATCTATCTCTGTCTCAAATTTGTTTTTAAATATAGAGTTGTCAAAAATGCCATCCCATTTATTATTAGAAAACCTCATGACTAATTTTAAAGTTGCCATATTTTTTTTGTCATTATCAATGACATCATTGTTTATCTCCGCAATTGTATTTGTTTTATTACTTTTTTGAAGATTTTTATCATTATTTCCTAAAAAATTGATAGATTTGACAGTAGCTGAAAAAGAAAAATCTGATTATATAATATAATAATATAATATTTATCTAAATTTCAAAGCAATGGTAAAAAGATTATTACTTGAAAATGGAGGTAATATATATTCATCTTTTGATAATGATGAATTAATAGAATATTGATTTACAGATTTATCAATAATGCTAGTTAACTTATTTAATCTAGAATCAGAATCAATGCAATTTAATTGATTATCTTGCAAATCTAATTGAATTTCATTATCTGAAATCTCAACATACATAGAATTCCATTTATTTAAAATAATATTAATAACTTCAATAGGATTTATTTGAGCCTTAGAATTAAATGGTTGATTATTCGCATCCTGTAATGTCAACATATAATTCCTTAAAGCACTAATTTGTTTCTGAATATTTACAGTATCCAGCTTAGAATCCCTCAAGCTTATTTGCAAACTTTTTTCAATATTTTTCTGTTCTTCCAATTTTTGTGCGTATTCATCTTTATCTTTTTCTGATTGCTGAACCACTTCTTTTAATTTTAATTTAGTTTTATTCAATTTCTCTGTCATATCTTGCAAAGCCTGTTGAACTTTAATGTATTTCTTTGCTAATTCTTGCAATTCATTTTGATTGTCCTTTATTAAATTATGTAAAATTTGCGTTTCTTGTTCAGTTTCATTTAATCTACATTTTAAATTTAAAACTTTACCAAAAATCTCTCTTTTTTCTTGAATTTTTTTTTGCAATAATTCTTTCGTAGCATTTTGATACTGTATTTTATCTTCCAATAAATTTACTAGTTCATTTCTTAATTTATCTTCTCCAAAATTTTTAGAATATGCTATTACTTGATTTTCAAGCATTTCCAATCGAGATAACAGACAATCTTCTAAAATTAAGGCTTTCCAAGATTGGTTAGCAGCATCTCTTGTATGTTCTAATAATTGTTGCATATATTCAAGTTTAGATCTTAATGCAGTTTCTCTGCGTCCAGCTTCTTGTATAAACTGGTTCAACTTATAAAGGTCTTCAAGGGTAACATTTATGTAAGTAACAGAGTTAGAAAGACTAGCTTCTTTTCCATCAGGTAAATAAAGCTTTAATATAGCTACTATACATCCATGAGTCACCTTTTTAGTACTTTCTACAACATCAACACCAAATTGAACAACATCACCTGAACAAATTTCACAAGCAACTGATTCTTCTCCGGATGGACTTAGTCTTTTATTATTGACAAATGTGCCATTACTACTCTTTGTGTCTTTCAAATAAAATTTTCCAGAATCATACCATAAAACAGCATGATTTCTAGATAATACTTTGCAATCGAATATAGCATTATCAGTGGCAGCTCTGGCACGTGCTACTGAACGCCCTATTTTTACAGGTTGCTCTAACGACAATGTTCTTTCTTGAAATGGATATGACTTGTCGTGACAAATTAAAATTCCTGTTGCATACATTTTATCCTGATTTGAATCCACAGCATTTTGAATCCAACCACCACTAGCTATCACCATATCAGTATTGGATTATTCTATTGTATTTGATAACAAATTCAACTTCTGTCACTTTGTAGTCAAATAAGCATAAAAGTGAAAATAGCTTAATTTTTGTACTAAGAATTTAAACTATCTAAAATCAACATTTTGAACTTTAAGATTTCTTAAATTTTCCAAGTTTTTTATAATATAAGAGAACTTTTTCTTTTAAGTGTTTGGTCCTTGTGTGAATACTCTCCTATAATCTATCGTACTCTTATCTTACTAATGTGCATATCTTAAATTATTTCATATCTAAATGAAAATCAAAACTTCATTCTTTGATTAAACTTCAATTGAGTATACTGAATTAAAGCCAAAGTGATAAAAATTGTTATTTAGTTTTTGCAATTCTTATACTTCTTATTATAGAGATGATAGAGGAGATAGAAAAGAATAAAGAATAATGACAGTTCTATGAATTAGACTTTTAGGGCCTACACATGTGGAAACGATTGCCTCGTTCTTCATCCTTGTTTCTTCATACATGTCCTTTTGCCTTTGGTGACAGTCAGACGGATTTTCTGACCTTACCGTCACGTAACGCGTATCTTCCTTTTTACGTTTTTACTTTCCAATTATAAGACTATATATAAATATTAGCAACTTTTTTAAGCTATGTAAAGTTATATACTGCTGACAATATTCAATTTGTAACGAGATCATACGTGTTACGTCGAGCCTCGTAAGCTAGTGTGCGTGTGTGGCGCGAGAACTAATGAATAATTCTGCGTTCCTCGTTTTTAGTCAACGCGTTAGCGTTCTACTATAGGGAATGAAGTGTGACGTCGGCACCTGAGTGGCGCCGAAGTCATCGCGCTTTACCCTACGGGTCGCGCATGCGAGCTTACCGACGCCCGATCTCGCGTAAAACTCGCGTTATCATAGGGTATTACTATACCCCAACAAACACAACGTGCCGTTTACCGACCGAGTCCTATGCTTTAAACATAGGAGTCGGCACGCGTGTCCGCATCGTGCCGACCCATGCCGTCATTTTGTTTGTTGGGTACAAGCCGCCCAACAAACAAAATGACGGCATGTAACGGCACGATGCGGACACGCGTGCCGACTCCTATGTTTACCCAACAAACAAAATGACGGCATGTGACGGCACGAGGCGGACACGCGTGCCGACTCCTATGTTTACCCAACAAACAAAATGACGGCATGTGACGGCACAATGCGGACAGGCGTGTCGACTCCTATGTTTTAAGCATAGAACTCGATCGGTAAACGGCACGTTGTGTTTGTTGGGTAAAGCATAGGACTCGGTTGGTAAACGGCACGTTGTGTTTGTTGGGTAAAGCATAGGACTTGGTCGGTAAACGGCACGTTGTGTTTGTTGGGCGTTGGCGCAGGCTTCGCGTCGTTCTTCAATCAACTAATGGAAGGTTGCGTGCCATATGCGTACAAAGATAAGCTAAGTAAAAAGTCTTGTAAGAGTTCTAAGGAACTTACCCAACAAACAAAATGACGGCACGATGCGGACACGCGTGCCGACTCCTATGTTTTAAGCATAGAACTTGGTCGGTAAACGGCACGTTGTGTTTATTGGGTACCCAACAAACACAACGTGCCGTTTACCGATCGAGTCCTATGCTTAAAACATAGGAGTCGACACGCGTGTCCGCATCGTGCCGTCACATGCCGTCATTTTGTTTGTTGGGTATTGATTCCCAATTAATATCGATTATTGGAGGGAAAACGCCCCAAAATTCGGAGTATAAATAGAGCGTAAAATAGAGAACTCGAGCTCAGTCTTACATCCGGAATAGGCCGTCACTCTGCCTCTCCGAGTATCGAAATTCAGTCGATTTATAACTTAGAATTCCCAACAAACACAACGTGCCGTTTACCGACCAAGTCCTATGCTTTAAACATAGGAGTCGGCACGCGTGTCCGCATCGTGCCGTCACATGCCGTCATTTTGTTTGTTGGGTTATTTCGAGAATCTGTATTTCAAAAGTATATTTTAAAACTAAATTTCTAAGTAATATTTGTATAACAGTATTTATTCTGATCAATAAACGCAATTATTAAACTATATTCGGTCGATCAATCCGAATTTTCCGCCGAAAAGGACTCCGTCGCTGCCGTATCGAGCCTACCAGCCTGCGTCCGTACCGATTGCTCAACGACACGTTCGTAAACTCCGAAAAGGTAATTATTTATTTATTATAAATGAGTTAATCTGTCTGTACATGTTCGTGATGCTTTTCCCACACAACACAGATATATTGCAGCAATATCTTCACAATATTTCAATATCACTGGAATATTACAAGATGTACATAATATCGCCAAAATATTCCTTAAATACTAAATTGTGAGATATGACTTTGCAATATTGCTGCAGTACCAGAGATTAGGGAGAGATTGCCAGTGCCGTGTTAAAAAAGCGTGGCGATTTCGACAACGGCGCTCCTGGAGGAGTGTGTATGAACCATACACATTTTGCTCGAGTTCCCCCACCCTGCTCGCCTCGGCTTGTATAGCTCCTTGCTTTTTGACTTGGGAAGGGGAATGCAAACGAAAAGCGCTGGAGGAGACTTTTAAACTGCTGATTAGTCTACATTCTGTCTTTTTACTTTTTAATAATTGAAATTTATTATTTTTATAACTTTAAAAAAATAAAATGTATTTTGACAACAATAAAATATTTAACAACTTCTATTATTTCTGTTCTTGTTATATTTATTATTATTATTATTGTCATTATTATAGATACTATTGTTATTATTTTTATGACTATTATTATTATGAGAAAAAATCATTATGGTTTCTTTTTTTTTTTTATAATTATTACTATTATTATCATTAATAAATTCATGTTATTAATATTCTAATTATTGTTAAATGCAAATTAGATATATAAACATATATAATTTTTTAGCAAAAATATACAAGTGACTTAATAGCGCAACGGTTAAGCTCCTTGGCTAGTAAGCCAAGGTATGGAGGTTCAATTCTCATCATAAATTTTTTTTTTTATTCTTATTGTATTATTTATTATTAAATAAAATAATTAATTATTTAATATTCGCTCATAATATTTTTTAAACAATCTATTATTTGAATTAATAGCGTCTCGTAATGCTGTCGTCCAGCGAGACGCGCGAAAAAAAATTACTATCAATGTTTACAATCGCATCTGCCGCCAGTTTTCGTTGACAGCCGATGCGTTTGTACGTGCAGCTTGATTTTTATACATTTATTTTTTTAAAAAATATTATATTTTATTTTTACTATTTATTTGAATTTAATTGATGAATAGCTTATTACGTACTAATAAAAATTACGTTTATAAAAAAAAAAAAATATGGAAGATTTGAACCCGATTTAGAAATTTCGTAGTCTATCGCCTTATCCACTCTACTAATATTTGAATTGAAATTATAAGTCAGGAAGTCTGCTTATCTACGTACCCACTAATAATTATTGTTTACATACATGCAATACCTATTTATTTTTTAAATATTGTTTTAAATTTTTTAAATATTGTCGAATTAGATAACAATTAACTAGCATGTAAATACAAATATGACATATGTACGAACATATATAAAAAAACAAAATTAGTAAAATCTAAATTTCCAGACACGTGTCTTATCTACAATATTTATTTTAAATATATGCAACAATGTATACTTTACATTTGCAAATAGCGTTTTTTCACTTTCAATTACAAATTAATTCAATATTAACTGAAACATTATATAATTGTTTACATTGTTCAAAAACTTTATAAATGTTTATGTTATTAAAACATATAGTAAAAAAATATATATAGGGCTCTCAAAATTGAGCACCTGCCCACATAAAAATTTATTCGCCTCCTCGTAAACAAAATGTTAAAAGCGTATAAAAGTCGGTGGGTAACAGCATGCTGCGTTGGTCGAATTTCCCCTCCACCGCTTTAAACGCATATTCCCTCACCACCGAACCCCACGAAAAGAAGCGAGCGAGGGAGGGAAGGCTAGATGTGTATGGTTCTTATACGCATCCGTGAGGCGGCGCTAGTGCACGGCTGAATTGGACGGGCACGGGTTCGCTATACCTCACCAGCAATCTCTCCCTAATCTCTGGCAGTACTATAGTGATACTGCTAATGGTTAATATTTCTAAGGTACTGCAAAAATATTTGAATGTAATATATGTAGCGCCGCCGTACGGCGCGCCACCAACACCTACCCAGACGAGGAGCACAGACTCGTGCGCGCGGCAACAGCGCCGCGCCAGGAAGCAGGTGCTGCTCCCACGCGCCGAGTTCTAGGCAGAAGAATCGCCTGTTGCTCCTCATCGCTCTCTCTTCTGCGACCTTCCATCGAAGCACAACGTACCCGAGGAAGCTGCCGCGGAACCATCTCAAGCTCGCCCTTAGCGGCCCTGGCTCGCTTCGCCTCAGCCCTGGCGGACGAGCCCTTGTACATAGTCAAACTCAGTCAATAAACATTAAGTATTTACATTTCGTCGCATAAACTGTGTTTCCCGCTTTGCTCCTACGCTCCCGCGCTCCTGCGTTAGGCTCGGCGTCCCAGGCTCATGGTGGACCTGCGCGCGAGGGCCAGACAACGCTTCCCAATTTCGGCGCCAAGCCAAAGACATTTACATTGGTGACCCCGCAGGTGAGAAAAAACTCAATAGACTTTCCACGCAATGCCAGTGAGACGCGGACGCGAGTGAAGTGCCGAAGAACTCAATCACGCGAGTGCCGAACCTAAGGCTAACCGGAAGCCGTCGCGCGGCAAGCGGTACGAGTGCGCACACGTGTTATGTCCGACGAACCATCACCCTCGGACGACGCGTACGAGACACCAAACCCCACGGGAAGCCCGCCCGCGCCGACGTCCACGCCAGTGTGGGACAATTCAGCCGATCTTAACAGCAGCCTCCTGCTGGAGACGCCGGACCGCCGTCACTTCCGCATAAGCCCGACGCTACGCACGCAGCTATTCCAGTCGTCGGACGAGGAAATCGACTCAACGGAAACGGAGCAGTCCGGCTCCCAGATCCGCGGGTTATCGCCCGAGGCGAGGCAGCCACCTGCCCAGCACAGTGCGTTGCGCATCCAGGAACCGCCTCCCGTTGCAGCTGCCATGGCTCAACCCGTCGCCGCTATGGCACATGTGAAGCTGCCGCCATTTTGGCAAGAGAAACCAGACCTGTGGTTCCTGCAGGCCGAAGCGCAATTTCACACGGCAAACGTAACCTCGGAGCGCTCGAAATATTATCTGGTGCTTACGGCGCTCAATCCCGACGCAATAATCGAAAGTCAGGACATCATCGCCGACCCGGACGGCGTCGGAAAATATGATTTAATTAAAGCCCGAATAATTCAACGTTTTTCAGAGCCCGCCAGCAAGAAATTGGACACCATGCTAAACCGCCTTGAGCTCGGGGCAAAAAGCCTTCAGCCCTGCTCAGGCAAATTAAGGAGCTCGCAGGTGCCAACGCGACGAACGACCTGATAAAGGTCAAGTGGCTCGCCCTGCTGCCTCCACATCCCCAGACGGTGCTCAAGGCCCTGGGCATAGCCGACCTAACCAGACTCGCAGAAGCCGTTGACGTCCTCCTCGAGGGTGCTCCATGGACTCCACCCGTTCACCAGGTCCAAGCAGTCCAGAACAAGACCTCAGAGCTGGCCGAGATCAAGGTGCTGCTCAGCCAACTCATTGGCATCACAAGGGACGTGCTGGCACGTGTTAGCAGTTTGTCCTCAGCCGGAGGTCACCAGTCCAGGCGCGACAGCAGCCCCAGCAACCAGAGGGACAGCAGGAACAGGTCCAGCTCCAGGCCCAGACCGCACACCAACGGCGTCTGCTGGTATCACGTGAAATATGGCTCAGCAGCGAAGCGCTGCATCCGGCCCTGTGACTACGTGCCTCTTCAGCAGACCCAGGGAAACCCCTAGTGCTGCTGTCCACTCCAGCAACGGACAGCAGCCCAGCCATCGCTGCCTCCGAGTCTTTCACCCAGAAGGAAAACCGGCTCCACGTCACGGACGGCAACACACGCCTGCGCTTCCTGGTCGACAGCGGGTCGATTGTCTCCATCCTGCCCTACAGTGGTCAAGGCAAGCCTGCATCGTCGGTAGACCAGCACCTCGCCGCAGCTAATGGAACGCCAATCCGCTCATTTGGACGCAGGATCCTTCAGCTAGACCTCGGACTCAGGCGCACCTTTACGTGGTCGTTCGTGCTGGCCGACATTGCCACGCCTATTCTAGGTGCTGACTTCTTATCGCATTTCAGACTGGTCCCAGATCTGCGACGTGGCGCTCTCATGGACGAAGTGACGTCGTGCTCAACCCAGGGTCTTCACCAGCCTGCAGCGGACCACTCCATTGCCGCACTTTCTCCAGTCCAGCCCACACGAGACGACTTCGCACTGGAGGTCGAGCAGCTCGTCGCTGAGTACATGAGCCAGGCGCTCAAAAACCAAGGCCTCGTCATCGTGCCGAAGGCGGCTGTTCATCACCACATCGTTACGACGGGCCCACCAGTCCACGCCAGGGCAAGAGCGCTGTTAGGCGAGCCGCTAAAAGCCGCCAAAGCGGAATACAAGGCTCTCCTGGCCCTGGGCATCATCAGGCCGTCCAGCAGCCCGTACGCCAGCCCTCTCCATATGGCGAGGTCCAGCACAGGGAAGCTCCGCCCCACCGGCGACTACCGGAACCTCAATGCGCAGACCGTCCCGGATCGCTACCCGATCCCCAGGATCATTGACGCACTGATGCAGCTCCACGCGAAGACGATCTTCTCAACGATCGACCTCAAGCGCGCGTACTTCCAGATTCCCGTCGCGGAGGAAGACGTGCAAAAGACCGCAATAATCACCCCATTCGGGTTGTTTGAATTTTTAGGCATGCCTCTTGGGCTGAGAAACGCAACCCAGACATTTCAGCGGTACATGAACAGCATCCTCGGACACCTGGACTTCGTCACCATATACCTGGACGACCTGCTCATCGCCTCCAGCAGTCCCGAGGAGCATCTGAGGCACCTAAAGATAGTGCTCAATATCCTGCTCGCCTGCAAGCTCGAGATTAACTGGAGCAAGTGCCAGTTTGCTCAGAAGGAAGTCAATTTCCTCGGCTACAAGGTCAGCGCCGCAGGATTCGCGCCGCCTGCCGAGCGGATCGATGCGATCATCAATTATCCTCGTCCAGAGACGATATGGGACCTCAAGCGCTTCTTGGGGGCGATCAACTACTACAGGTCCCAGATCCAGCACGCTGCTCAGGCCCAGGTACTTCTCAACGAGCAGCTCAGGGGAGCAAAGAAAAGAGACCGGACCAAGATTACCTGAACGCCCGACCTCCTAGCAGCGTTTGAGGCCTCCAAGCAGGCCCTGGCGGCCACCACCTCAACGGCCTTCCTGCATCCGGACGCCAAGCTCGTTCTCGCGGCGGACGCTTCAGCCACAGCCATTGGCGGGGCGCTCGAGCAGCTTGTTGACGGCGAGCGGAAACCCCTAGGATTTTTCTCGCGCAAACTCTCCCCAGCCGAGCAGAAGTATAGCCCCTACGACAGGGAGCTGTTGGCTGTATTTGCAGCACTGAAGCACTTCCAGCACTTGGTCGAAGGAAGAACCTTCACGATTCTTACCGACCACAAGCCGCTGACAAAAGCATTTTTACAGAGGCCGGAGAAGGCTTCGCCAAGGCAGGTGCACCAGTTGGACTTCATCGGCCAGTTCTGCGCCACGTTAGAACACATCCCAGGAGAGAAGAATGTCGTGGCAGACGCGCTCTCACGCGTAGCCACAATCACCATGCCAACCATCCTGGACGCCGCGGCCATCAAACAAGCGCAAGAAGAGGACCCGGACAAGCCTCAACTGGACTCGGCACCGGGACTATCACTTCAGCCACTCGTCATCGACGGTCACAGAATCATGTGCGACATCGCCACAGGAATAGTGCGCCCGTACCTGCCCGCATCGCTCAGGAGAGCTGCGTTCGAGGTTGTTCACGGCCCTGCCCATCCGAGCGGCCGTGTCACCTCTAAATTAATTAGACAAAAGTTCGCCTGGCCTGGCGTCAGGAGAGACGCCATCAAATGGGCGCGCGAGTGCGTCCCTTGTCAGCGCGCCAAGGTGCACCGGCACACCAGGACGGAGCCCAACCACATAGAGGTCCCCGAGGCCAGATTCAACCACCTCCACCTGGACTTAATAATCCTTCCATTAGCACAAGGTTACAGGTACTGCCTTACTATTATAGACCGCTTCTCCAGGTGGCCCCAAGCGGTGCCGCTGAAGGACATCCAGGCGGACACCGTCGCCTCCGCCTTCTACTCCAACTGGATTGCGCTTTTTGGGACGCCACTCACCATTACCACGGATCAGGAGACTCAATTTGAGTCGGCTCTCTTCACGTCATTGGCAAAGATGATCGGCGCAGAGAAAATACGAACCACCCCTTACCATCCGCAATCGAACGGAATGGTGGAGCGCTGGCACAGAACTCTGAAAGCCGCGCTAATGTGCTCGCCATCAACACTCTGGCCCCAGCTGCTGCCAACAGTCTTACTGGGCCTGAGGACTGTCTACAAGGAGGACCTGGGAGCGTCGCCAGCCGAACTTCTCCTAGGCACCACTCTCAGAGTGCCAGGGGAATTTTTCACAACCCAGGATCTTCCAGTCACCGCCTCCACCTTCACGGAGAAGCTGCGGCACCATTTTAGCACGCTACGCCCCAGGCCCACGGCCCATCACTCAGTGCCTCGTCACTTCGTGAATAAGGATTTAGCAGTTTGCACTTACGTTTTTAAGAAAGTCGAGGCTATAAAACCACCATTAACTCCACCCTTTACAGGTCCTCATAAGGTACTGTCCAGGTTAGACGAGAAGAGGTACGTCATAGACGTAAACGGCCACCCCAGGACCATTTCGACAGACCAGCTAAAGCCGGCGTACCTGGCGCCTGACGAAGCCCACTGCCAGCCGCAGCCACAGGCGCCCAGTGCAAGGGAGAACCTGCAACAGCACCCGGGGACAGGGACGAAAAAGGCAGTCACCTTCAACCAGACAAATATTCCTAAAATATTACATCAACAAATTTAAATTAAATTATTTTGAATATCGCACTGCAATATTGGATTAATATTACGAGAATCGTGCAGGAATATTTCTACAATATTATATATATTGTTTACAGAATAATGTACAAAAATATTCCTTAAAAATTACATCAATAACTGAAAGGTAAAGAATAAAACATTTTGAATATCATATAGATGCAATATTCCTTACAATATTATTATTCTAAAATGTTAATTAGAAAATTGAGTGCACGAATATTTTTTTCATATTAAAATTTATGTAGGCAGATGGACATATGCGACGTCCTGCCATGTGATACTAAATGTTATGATAGTTAAGTGAATAACATGCCGGAATTGTAATTTTTTGGATCGGTTCAAATCCCTTATCGAGCTTTTTTTACATCTTTTTTTTTTTTGTTAATAAATTAAGTTTTATTTATTTTATATGTGAATATTGACCATTTAATAATTTTAGTTTTCTTAATTTAATTAGCAAGAATACATTCAAACAATTTCAATGTATTTAACATAGTCGCATTAAGTTTCAAGTATAAATCCTGAAAATCTAATGCAAAAAAGAATTAAATAATAAATTTTGTACAATAATTATTGTTCAATAATAAACGCTTTTTTTTCTCATATAATGCTCAAACTCAATACGACAGATTTTGCGAATTTGTCTTAAGTGCGAAATAATAATATAATATACAATCAAGGACTCGTGGTCAAGTGGACTAGGTGTTGGACTCATAATCGGAAGGTCGCAGGTTCAAATCTCATCGAAAGAAAAGTTTTTTTCATTTAAGGGGATGCCGATCTTAATATATATTTATATTTGTATTATCAATTTAAAATAAATTATAGTATAATTAATCAAATTGGTAGTATAAAAATTATACAGATATCCATGGAATATTTGTACAATTTCAATAGCAATATTGCTGCAATATTACAGAAACATCATTTTACAATACCTCTGTGGTGAGTGTCGAAGACATAAAATATTTCTGCAATATTTGTGAAATATTACCGCGACACTCGATGTTGCAAAGGATATTCCAAAGTATTATTTCAATATTTCAGTGATATTGCTATAATGTATACATATCCGTGGAATATTCAATATTAATATTACTGCAATTTTACAGAAACATCATTTAACAATATTTCTGTGATGAAAGTGTCGCGGACATTAAATATTGCTAGAATATGAAAGAAATATTGCTGTGACACTCGAGGCAATATTCCAAAGTAATATCAATATTTGTGTGATATTGTTGCAACATATCTGTGTTGTATGGGTACGGAATTCCGGTAGGAACACGCAGGATTTCCTGCAGGGAAATCCTGCAGGATTTTTTACAGATAGCTGCAGGATTCCGGCAAGATTTCCTGCAGAGAATTTTGACAGGGTATTCCTACAAGGAAATGTACTTTGTATACAGGGTGGTCCAAAAGTACCGGAACGGCAAAATAACTCGGCGGGATTGTATTTTAGGAGAAAAAGCTTAAGGGGATGCCTACCCTGCTAGAAACACGTGATTAATGTAGATTGAAATGTATTGAAATTTTATCTATTTTAATACATTTTAATACAACGAATGCTGTTCAATTCAATCGGTCAGTAGCCGTGATTGAAAATTAATCTGCTTTAATCAACTTTAATCCGAATTCATTTAAATGTTAAATAGTAGGATTGAAAATTAATCTTATTTAATCAACTTTAATCAGAATTCATTTAAATATTAAATAGTAAGATTGAAAATTAATCTTATTCAATGAACTTTAATCCGAATTCATTTAAATATGAAATAGTAGTATTCATTTGAGACGATTTTAATTTATTTTAATACTGTAAAATGTAAATAATATTTAATACTTAATTTTCGCATTTAATTACAATGACTTTTAATACATTTTAATAAAATAAAATTAAATCTCTTTTAAAACTAATTTTGGAATTCGCATTAAATCAATTTTAATTAATTTTAACCCAAATACCCAGAAATCGATTATAATATCTAAAATAAGTATTCATATTTAATCTGTTTTAATATAATTTAATGCTGAAAATTTGAATCTGTTTTAGTACTCAAAGGAAATATTCATGTTTAATCCACTTTAATGCAATAGAAAGTACAGTTTTTTAATGCCTACTTTTGGCATTAGAGTTTAATCCTTTTGAATATAATTCAATGCTGAATAAATTAATCCGCTTTTAATACCGAAAAGAAATATGTAAGTTGAATCCACATTAATGCTATGGAAAAAAACCTTTTTTAATGCCTAATTTTGGCATTAGAGTTTAATCCTTTTAATATAATTCAAGGCCGAAAAATGAATCCGCTTTAATATTGGTAAATGCATGTAAAATTAATCACCTGGCCAAAATTCCTGCCTTTTCTTCAAATTCAATGCAAAGTTAGATTATAACTTTTTTAATAGTACTTTAAAAGTTAGCCCTATTGAAAAGAAATATGTATTTTTATTACGTATTTTTGATTCGTAACAAAAATACGTATACAAATTCCGTATGAAATGTTCGTAACACAGCATTCGAATTTGTGTGGTATTTTGATACGTACTTTTTTAATCTTCATTTATTTCTATGTTATCAAAAAAAAAAAGAAATTAGTTTGTAGCCTGCTATACTGCCAATTATGGGAATTATCATATCTATGATAACACTCAAACTGGGGGAATGAGCTTAAAAATGATTATTTTATCCACATTAGAAATAAGAATCACGTACCAAAATTATGTAACAAAATAAAGGTAACAAAAATACGTAACTTTTCTACGTAACTTTTATACGTATTATTGTTACATTATTTTGTTACATAATTTTGGTACGTGATTTTATTTCTCATATGGATAAAATAATCATTTTTAAGCTCATTCCCCCAGTTTGAGTGTTATCATAGATATGATAATCCCCATAATTGGCAGTATAGTAGGCCACAAACTAATTTCCTTTTTTAAATAACATAGAAATAAATAAAGATTAAAAAGTACGTATCAATAATACTACACAAATTCGAACGCTTTGTTACGAACATTTCATACGTAATTTGTATACGTATTTTTGTTACGAATCAAAAATACGTAATAAAAATACATATTTCTTTTCAATAGGGAGAAACACATAACTATCACTTTAACGCATGTATTCCTCATATTTAATGTATGCGTACATGAAATTGAAAGTACATTCACAAAAATTTCAATGTAAATTTGAATGCAGTCATATTAAATTTCAAGTATAAATGCAAAAAATTTAATGTTGAAATTAATAAAATACATTTTCTGCATTTATACTTGAAATTGAATGTGACAATACATTGAAATTATTGTGAATGTACTCGAATTTAATGTACTTCCATATTAAAATACATGTAAACATTTATTATTTGTAGTCAATGCCTGAATTTTAATGTATGCGTACATGAATAGGATAGGCAGATGAACATATGCGACGTCCTGCCATGTAACACTATATATATGTTGTAATAACTCAGAGGATAACATGCCGGAATTGTAATTTTTTGGATCGGGTTCAAATCCCTTATAAAACTTTTTTTTTATATCTTTTTTTTTTTTAATAAATTAAGTCTTATTTATTTTATATGTGAATATTGACCATTTAATAATTTTAGTTTGCTTAATTTGATTAACAAGAATACATTCACAACAATTTCAATGTATTTGAATGTAATCGCATTAAATTTCAAGGATAAATGCTATAAAATAATAAATTTTGTAGAATAATTATTGTTTAATAATAACAGCTTTATTCTCATATAATGCTGAAACCGAATACGGCGGATTTTGCGAATTTGTGGTGCAAAATAAATGTAATATACTAACAAGGAACTCGTGGTCAAGCGAACTAGGTGTTGGACTCTGAATCGGAAGGTCGCAGGTTCGAATCTCATCGAAAGAAAAGTTTTTTCATTTAAGGGGATGCCGATCTTAACATATAATAATATGTACATTGGTATCATCAATTTAAAATACATGTACCCAATTTTCCACCACGAAGAGTTAACGTAAAGCGAAAAAACGATCGAACACCTATCGTAGTCTGTCTACCATAGTTGAAATCGACGAAGATGTAGATCGCCAAAATATGAAAATTGCGAAAAAATTTTTTCCACTTCGGTAGAACAACTTAGAAAAATGGCTATGTACCCATGAATAGAAGCAAAAACATATAACTATAGAATCTGATTATATTTTTATGGCTGATTTAAACAGTACATTATAAAAAAAATCGAGTAGAAAAATTTTCTCTGGTAGTAAAAGTAGATTAGCGATTTTAGATTAATATTTAAGCGTAATATATAGAAATATATTTGTGTGCCTTAGAATATTTAAATATTTAATTAATAATTTTTTCTTTCTCTCCTTTGTCCTTTTTTTCCATCCAATGCTGTTTTAGAAAAGAAAACATCATGGCAGAGAAAATTGTACCGAAAATTCCGTTTGGAAGAGCCACACGACTACAATACTTAATCAAGAATATTCACAGAAATGAACTGCTGTCCATGGTAGTTATTAACAATCAATCAAGAATCATAGCTGACAGGATAGTGGAAGAAGAGGAACAAATGTTAGATGCATAATAAAAGACAACGTCGAAATCTGCGCAGAGAACGAAAAATTCAACAAAAAAAGTGGCCTATTATTCAACAAAAGGACGAAAAAATTATAATTAAGGTTATGTCCATGGCTAAGCGATGGATATACAAAAGAGAAAAAGGAAATCCAAATTTTAGTACACAGTTATTATTAGCAAAAAATTACAAAAAGGCACGCAAACTTCTGCGAGGATCTGCTTTATGCAGTATTTAGAGCAAAAGCAAACAAAATCAAAAATCGAGAGAACAATGAGGAAAATCAGCATAGAGAAATTGAGCCTTTATATCCTAATTGGATGAATGACATTAATAATAGAGAAATAGTCCTTAGAAGAAATGCATCTTTTTTCAACACGAGGAAAATCATATGGAGAATTCGCACATTTACCATTTGGAAAATATAATTCTTGGGGTTTCGATCTATTTTTTGGAAACTGCAGCAATTGCAGAGCTCGTTTACCAGCATGGAGGCAATGCACAAGATGTTTACATTTACACATTGCATATCCGGAAAAACCAACCTCAACTGTAGCCTGGGAATGTCCGAATCAAGAACATCAATTAGCATTAACAAATCCTCAAAGATGTGTATCATGCCAAGGACCATGCACGCCTCTTCCAGTATTTGTATCTCAAGAAACAATTAATTTAAATGATCGCCTTTTTCCAGGATGGAGCATTTGACTAAGAAACCGCATTTGCTGCCTCCGCCCCGAGTAAAGGAGAGAAGGGAGCGTATTTAGTAGAAACCATCCTCGCTGCATCAGAGAAAATTAGGGAGGGGAGCCATATTAGGGAAGTAAGAACCGCCCCGTTTCTTTAAAAAATCAGGGAAAGGGAAAAGTGAAAGTTTGAAATTTTTTTTTTCGATTTTCCCTCAAAGTTGACAGTTTTCTCGAGACTCAGTCTCGCTCGAACCACTCAAGCAAGATGTTGTATGCCGCCATAATCGCCTTTGCTGCTCTCAAGCAAATTTTGAGACCTTCTAAAAATCAAGAAGCCGTTCACCGCCAGTCAAGGGGCAGGAAAAAGAAGATCGAAGAACTTCTGCTCGACGAGTATCGCCAAGCAGCGGTAGCAAGAGTGCCGGGCAGAGTACCAACGCTGCAGGAGCTGTCCTACAGGGCAATACAGAAGAACCTGCAAGTCCACACCCGAGCTAGCCTTGGGTGCATTTTCGGCCAAAGCTCGGCGGCGCCTGCAACAGGAAGAGCAAAGGCATGCGCCAAGCGGTCATACGCTTGGGACCCTTCAAGTGCACCGCTCGAGCAGGTACTCCTATCGTGGAAGTGCGACGACGGGCGTAGTGCGACCAAGGGACATCTCGGAGAAACTCGACAAGGAAGGCAGACCTATTCAGAGAAGAGTGCCCACTCAACGCTGTAGTGAAAACTATCAGCGATGCCATGGCAATGGTTTGCCCCGAATTGCGTGCGCATTACCGCGACATCATCACGGACGTCAAATGCGAGCGCAGCTGGAGGCGGAAACTGAATCCAGAGACGAGGACGACTACGAGCCACTCTACAACGGAGCCTTGTTTTTCGAAGAAAAACATGGTTTGGCAGAAACGCACCCGATCCCCGATCAGCGGTTTTCTGTAATAATTATTGGGATCGGGTGTGTGTCGGACACAGCGGGTGCGACCGCTCACTACCGCTGTGGAGAAGCTGTGTCCGCTGCGCCAATGAATGTATGCGGAAGGTGGCGGA
>JACCID010000621.1:0-23032 GCA_018906775.1 Sycophila sp. Sp_5
GCAGGATGCAGCAGTGGCAGCAGCACCTCCACCAGTGCAGCGAACGTTTCAAAGACAACAGTCAAACGAACAACCGCAGCAAGGTGGCAAGGTGCCAGGATACATTGGAGCATGCTTTTACATGCGGTAATGTAGGGCACAGAGCCTCCAATTGTCCGCGCACAAAATGTTTTTACATGCGGAGAATTTCGGACACCCGATCACGTGAATGCCCGAGGAATGTTAAGCAGGGCATAGCGTGTCAGGTATGTGGCACAGAAGGGGTTACCTTTTTTCAGTGCATCCGTTGTGCCCCAATTGCCAAGATGTTGGGAAACGGGCAGCAGGGGGGGCAAGCAGCCCAATTGCCTCCCCTCATGTCTCAATTCCAATCAGGGGGCAATTCCAAGGAACGGACAGGGACAACAGTGATCTCAACACTACGTCCTCTAATTGAGTATAAAGCTCCCACCCCTTGGAGTCATCCCCGAAGAGAAGAAAAATTTTTCCCGCGCACGAGACCCCGCGCACGAGTTCCAAAACCCCCAGCCCCCTTAGTAGAGAATGAGAGAAGTTACGAGTCCCCTAGACCCCCAGCGCCCTTTATAGAAGAAGAGAAAAGTTACGAGTTCCCTAAACCCCCAGACCCTTTGATAGAAGAAGAGAGATGTTACGAGTTCCCAAAACCCCTAATCCACTTAAACTTAGAAACCCAGGCAGAAGAGAAGAATAGGATGGAGAAAGTCGAGAAGTTGCAGATTAAACGATGATGAAGAGGATAGAGGACGACACAGGTATCACGCTGATTAAAAGGGACAAATTCAAAGAATCCGAGAAAGGGACATGCGAATGTTCGTACCCAAGGAGACACAGAACCCATTAATCACACAAGCGTTGGACCTGTCGGATGAATCCGAAGAGGAGGAGTATAAAGTAGATGAGGAAATGGAGAATTGTTACTCTCACAGCACGCCACCTCAAAAAGGAGGGAGGCCGGCCGTTTTAGAGTACAATTTTCCCAATTCCCCATGGGAAGGAGGTACGCAGGAAGAAAAGGACGTGAAGCAACAGATCCTCAGGGAAGAAAAACGATGTAACATTGGCAACGTAATTTCCCTGGGATCAAGTGTCGTGAAGGAAGAGAAGATTCCCCAAGAAGAAGAGTATCCCCAAACCCCTATCCCCGCGAAGTCAACACCCCAGCCCCTGAAGAAGATGTTACCCTGCATGCCAAAGAGAACCCAACCCAAAGGACTAAGTATCGGACAAGCCCTAGCATATTTGTACGGTAAGCGTCCGGCGCCGACATCGTCTATGGACGTTGAGCCTGGCGAGTCGCACGCGAGGTGCTCATCGCCAATTCAAGTCCAGGGAGGGGGAAAGCTGAGCCAAGCTCAGCAAAACAGCAGACCGCAGACGATCCAAACGCGCCAGTGGCAGGCCTCCAGGCGGATAATAGACAATACCTGTGCGTGACACTAGGTGGAGAAAGGTATCGAGCCCTCTTGGATCCCGGAGCGACAATCTCGATCGTAGGATCCAAGATAACCGAGAGATATCGGGATAGGCTCATTCCATCCACTCTAGCTATTAAAACACCACTAGGTAGTGCGTCGAACCCTGTAGGAGACCTGAGGGTGAACTTGGATGTAGGAGGGGTTAGTGACAACCATATCTTCAAAGCGGTACCAGACCTGGGACATGAGATGATTCTAGGTATGGACTTCTGCATAAAATGGGAAATGGAAGTCACATACGCCCCGAGGAGGATGTGGAGGTCGAAAGGAGGAAAATGGAACGAGTTTCAGTTGGAAGGAGAGCAGCGTGATGAGATATTGGCGGAGTGTGCAGGATTATCGGAGGTGCGAGGAAGACAGAAGGAGGTGATTGAAGAGTTGTTGAATCGATATTTATCCCAGAATCCAGAAGAGAGTAGTCCCGCTTTAGGAGCAACGTCGTTGGTCGAACACCACATAGATGTCCTAGGAGCGGCCCCAATAGTGAAGAGCTTGAGAAGAAAAGTTGAACCCCCGCGTGACGTAATCCCCATTGACCAGAAGTGTGGAAAGATAGGATGAAGAGGCTTGATGCGTTGAGAGACTTGGTTGCAAAGTTCGTTGATGAAGCGAAGGAGAAACAAGGAAAGCAGTATAATCGGGGACGAAAAGACGTGCGATTCTCGGTCGGCGATCAGGTCTTACGTCGTGAGTATCCCTTATCGAAGGCCGCTGATAAATACGCCGCGAAACTGGCCCCGAAATACTCCGGACCTTATAAAATCCTTGAAGTAGTGTCCCCAACCGTGTATTTAGTTGAGACGGGAAATGCGAAGAAGAGTGCGAAGGTTCACGTATCGCAGATTAAGCGTTGGTTACCCCCGCGGAGTAGTCGAAAGAAGTAGGATGTAGTGAGGTCGTTGAAGAAGGAAAGTAGGCGTGCGAAGAGTGGAGATTTGCGTTAGAATCACCCTTACGGATTATTATGCGGACCTCCCCCTGATTTCGCCTGCGTAAAACCCTTTTCTTCGCGTATACGTATGATTCAACTCACTCTAATGAATCGTATGTTTTGGTTTGTTTTTCATGATCCTTACCCATCCCATTCCCACCCCAGATGTCGAGAAGAGTGCGAGGAAGCCCGCTGAGAGGAGCACGCCCGAGGTACAACTCGGGCGAGTTCGTGGATGAGCACGCCCGTGCTCACGATCAAGCTGCTCTCGAGGCAGCGGTCCGGTCGGCGTTCTCCCGGCCAGCGGGGCCCGTTGAGGGTCGTAACGACCCCGCTGTGTTTGGAGGCTCCGTCTGCCAGGCAGACGGAGGGGATGAGCGCTGGCAAAATGACCGTGAGGCTGGGAAGAAAAGAGGAGGGGGCTCGCCGCGAGGCGGAGCTGGATGCGTGGGCCGCTTCATGGCCGCATCCACCCCGAGCCTCGAAGCTCGTCCACGGGCTCGACCTCATCAGTGAGGCGGAAGAAGGAGAAGAGGACACCAGCGAGGCGGCCACGGGAGCGGAGGTCCCGACCACCGACGATCGGCTAGATCAGCTCAGGGAGAGCCTGGAGTCAAGGGAGTCGAGGGCAGCCGAGGAGGAGCTGGATCGTGCGCTGCAGGAGATGGGAGAAGAGCCGTCGATCCTGAGTTTCCCGCCCCAGCCGTCCAATCCCCCCTCCAGCATCCCTGAACCAGAGCCCGTAGAGTCGGAGTCGACGCCAGCCCCCACGGCCCAGGAGCCGAGTATTCCCCCCGCGTTGTCCCTTACCCCCGCGTTACCCCCCAACCCCATATTGCCCCGTATCCCCGCGTTTAGCCCCTTAATCCCCGCGCCACAGGTACCGGTTAAGGACCTGTGGTACTTGTTCGTGCCCGAGGAGGAAGGAGAAGAAGAAGGAGGAAAGGAAGAAGCCGCCATTCTCCAAGTCCCAGCCAGCCCGGTGACGGAGATCACCACCCTGATCCAGGGGCTAGGTGCGGACATGGGCGAGACGGACGGCCGGGACGCCCCAGCAAACCCTGCGCCCATTGTCTGGGCTCCGGCGATCCCTCCCGAGGAAGCCGGGGTTATACTCCAGGAGGTGGCCGCGATGGAAGCGGACGAGGGCGCCCTGAACCGAGCCGAACTTGGGCGTCGGCAGGGGGCAATCCCGAAGGATCGCAACCTAGCTTGGCAGCGGTGCGATCGGGTGCGACTGCCAACCACCGGCCAGCCCCAGGAGAAGGCGACGTCAAGGACGGAGAAGAAAGAAGAGACCCCGTGTATATAACCCCCCCCCGCGTAGCTCACCTTTGGTGACTCCCTTTACCCCTTTTACCCCCTTTACCCCTTGTATTCCCCCCAAAATCAGCAACTGAGAGAGCGGAGGTCCCGACCGACAACCAGCGGAGCTTAAATCACTCGGGAGAGCCAGGAGGCGCAGGAGTAAAAGCAGCCGAGGAGACGTGATCAGGGCAACGAGAAGTAGGAGGAAGAAGACCCGATCGCCAGCTCCTCGCCCCAGCCGTACCACCACCCCTCCGGTATCTTGAGCACGAGCCCATGTTGCAAAGTCGGTGCCAGCCCTCTCAATGCAACAAATTACCCCTAACCCCTATAAACCCACCCCTAAACCCCGCGTACGCAGAGCGAAAACCCTACCCCGCGAGCTGAAAAACCCAGAAAACCCCAAAGTACCCTTTCCCAAATACCCAACCCTACCCCCTGCTCCCAAAATTTTTTGTTTGTGTTGCAGACGAGTATGAAGAAGAGAAGAGAGGGATGGTAGAGCGTAAGTTACCTGAGTGTGTAGATTTGGAAGTAGTAGAGGTGATGGAGTAGTAAAACCCGCGTACAGGTTGTGTTGTGGCAACCTACCCCTGTGTCTGTGTCCTCTAATTATCGACGCCTGGCCTGGTGACACTTCGGGAGACCCGAATCACTCCATTTCCCGGCTTCCCGCGTATAAACGGTCCATCGGGGATGTCCCGTTTAGGGAGGGGGGTTTGTGACGTTGCATTTGCACGTCTTAACGAGTGAGTGATTCGGCTCTCTCTCTCGGAGGGTCTCAAGGGCTGAGAAGGCGTCGACGTTAAATAAATTATTTAACGTCGAGCTTCTCTGCACACTGTAGGCCCACCAAAGTGACAGGTGTGGAGCGGACGACGCGCCACCGCACCTGCCAGCCATGCGTGCGAGAGAGAGAGAGCACGTGCGAGGATGCCGCCTGAGCCTAGCCAGGCCGCCGGGACTTCGTCGAGGCCGCGCCGCAGGGAGGCGGCCGCACCAAAGCACAGCCGACGGAGCGGAGCAGCTGACGAGGCGCATCGCGACGGCTGGCGACGAGGCGACGGCGACGGCTTGACGACGCGGCGAGGCCACGAGGACCAGCTGACCGGCGCCGCCATGATGCTGACCACCGGCGACGCGAACGCCGCCCTGGCGACATCCCCACACATACACATACACGCACACTGACACACACAACACCCGCGACTACAACGACGCGCCGCGACTCCCCCAGGGTGCGCCGCGCACCTGAGGAAGCATACACTCGGTCCGCGCGCAGCACGTGGTCGAGCGCGGACCATGCGTGCGAGTGCGAGAGAGAAAGCGCGCGTACGCGAGTTGACGCGCGAGTCGAGGCGGCGCGCACGTGTAGGTGCGAGAGAGACGGAGCGAGTAGGCGAGTCGGCGCGCGAGTCGAGGTGGCGCGCGTGTATCAGCGCGAGAGAGAGAACGAGGTGTGCGAGAGAGAGGGAAGATCGACGAAGCGTGGAGCGAAAGAGAGCGGCCGACTACGCGCGTGACGTCACTGGCGCTGCTCGACGAGCTCGGCGAGTCGAGCAGGCGGCCAACGTTCGCGCGAAAATTACGTAGCGCCGCGCTCGATTGTAACTCGCGCTCGCGCTGGCGCTGAACGATTTTTGAGTGGCTGCGCTGACGTCGCGCAGCCAATCGTCGCTCGTATTGTCGGTGCGGGCGGAAACGAGTCGACGAGGCGACCCTTGAGAGAGAGAGAGGATAGGGAATAGGCGAGAGAGAGTGAGAGGGATAAAGGGCTGGCGTCGCGGAAGTGTTCGTCGCCGCGACGCTACGCCATTCAGCCGAAAACTCGTGTAGTGATCGGACGTAGAGTCAGCCGAAAACTCGTGTAGTGATCGGACGTAGATTCAGCCGAAAACTCGTGTAGTGATCGGACGTAGATTCAGCCGAAAACTCGGGTAGCGATCGGACGTAAATTCAGCCGAAAACTCGTGCAGCGATCGGACGTAAATTCAGCCGAAAACTCGTGTAGCGATCGGACGTACATTCCGCCGAAAGCTCACATAGAAGCCGGACGCACTTTACGAGTTTTTTTTGAAGTTAGCTAGTAGTGAGGAGTAGTAGTAGGTGGAGATCAGGATAGTTAGGACGAAAGAGTTGTGGAGACGGTGAGCCCCGCGCAACCCATAATCTCTCTTTTCCCCCTTTACTATTGTAATTCCCCTCCGAAAGTCCCGCGAAATAAAACCGCGCCGCGCACACATACAACAAACCACAAGTGTATTCCCCCAAGCCAGGAGGCAATATATTTATTAGAAAAAGATCACTAGATTTCGTGTTTAATTTCTGAATGTGGGTTGTGCTGTGAGGTGGTGGTTTTGAAGCTGATTCTCATCAATTCGCGAGTGCACCGGCTACCTCGAGCGAGTAGCCGAATCCGCGTCGTCAACGGAGCGTGCAGCAAACGCCACGTGCATGCGTGCGTGAACGTGGTAGTCTCGGGAAGACCCCCCCCCCAACCCTGGGAAAAAGAATCTCAACCGGAGCGAGGAGTTCGTGATCCGGCGGCGTCTTCAAGGCGCCTGGCGCTCAACAAATTTGGAGTAGTAGGTAAAGCGTAGAATTCCCCTTTAGGTTAGGTTGTGGAGCAGCAGGAGAGGAGACGCAGCCAAGCGGAAAATCCATTGTGTAGTCGAGCCGTAGAAGTGAGTTGAAGTGTAGAAGCCGTGTGTGTAAAAGAGAAGAGAAACCCAAAACCATACACCGCCAACAAGGGAAAAGGGCGAAGCGGAACGGGGGAACGCACCCCAAGTACCCCGTTTTCCCGCTTTGTGACTGGGAGGGAGGTGTAAACCCCGGCCTCCACCATTTTCCCTATCACAGCCTCACTTGCAATAGTTTTTCGTTTACCAACATTTTATAAAAACTTTGACACTTATATATATATATCACTGATTCGAAAACAACCAAATCACATAAATTCATTTTAAAATATTAGCACTGGATGTGCGGAGCAGCAATTGACTTGCTCGCAGCCAGTATTCCTTATTCAAACAGTCATCGCAGACTCCTCCTGAAGTCAAACGCCAAATTTTTAAATCTTGCTCGAATCGACAACCTAAAAAGGACTCATTCCCCTATAAAATCCTCCTTCTTCATCCTTGAGGTGTTTGACTAAGTATCTACACACGTGCACTCCTTACTTTGGGCTCCAAAGTTCAAGCGAGCAGCACTTAGAATTTTTCAAACCACTTCACACAGTATCGACACCACAGAAAGTTATTGCACTAGATTTTCCTCGTCTCCAAGACTCGACACATCTGGATTACCACGCTGGAATGGAATTCTTATCGTCGTCCACAAGAAGATGCTCCTAGTAATTTAACTGGAGTACTCGACAGCAATTACTGCAATACCAAGTGATGTGCGAGTCCCTTCGTCGAGCACCAAACACATACTATGTGCTCGCATCAGAAGAAATTGGATTCAATGGCCAGCCACTAGTGCAAAGAGACTCCTGGGTATCCTCCAAGGCACCTGAAACACAAAGAAGAGCCACAAAGTATCTCTTTTGGATTTTCAAGGATATAACCTCTCATCCACACTATTCATATAGAGATTCCTTAAACCCAATCACTTTATAAGTAAAATTATACTAATCTAAGGTATCCTCTTGACTCCAGCATCCTGTGGGTTATGGTTTTGCCGTTATTTAAATCACTTTTAGCCATAATTATCTTAAAGGAATGGCAAGCGAGCAAGTCAGGTGTTGTGTAGTATTTTCCAGTGCCGAGCAGACAGCGTATACGCGCGCGCCTTAGGCTGCCCCTGTAAGCGCGCGCCCTATAATCAAAGGGTACCCCTGCATCGCGTCGCAGCTCACAAATGCATATATGTACTTAACATAGGGAATCCCTTTGTAAGTTAGGAAAATTATTGAATATACATATTCCCTTGTTAATTTAGCCAAAACTCTTTTATTTTTCCCGTTTATTATTCCCATCTCCTGACGCAATTATTAAGAGCCATTCTGCACAAGAACGGGCCCGTACGGGACGTGCAACGCGTCGCGGATACCACTGCGGTAACTTTGCCGCGTAACAAATTAAAGATTGTTGCCTATGAGGTATTAACTATATGCATGCGCATGTAGTTACGTGCTTCACACGTAACAAAAATTGGTAGCCGAGCGTGGTTATACGCGTTGCTAATTGCGTTTGGAACGGGATTTTAACAACCATACAGGATTAATAATTAATTGCCCCATTATTTAAACAAAAATTTAATAAATAAAGTCCAAATTTACAATATAATAATTTTTGCTGTAGCGCAAAGTGAGCAAGTGCACTTATACGCTTACAACAGCAACAAGGAAATTTTAATAAACAATCCTTTTCCTCAAAAATAATAAATAATTTTAAACCAATTATTTTATTAATAAATAAATAATATATATATATATTTATATATTTTTTTAAAAAACAATTTTTTTTCCTCCCTTAAACAAATAAATCAACTTTAAATAAATAAATAAAAAGTAATTTTTCCAAAATTTTCCTTTTTAAGTGTACACAACGAAATTTACCCCCAACAGGATTTTATCATTTTTATCGAATTATACATATACATTGTAACGGGGTTGTCCTTGACCTATTATCTCGCGGAGGAGACCTTCCTCCGCAAGATTGGTGCAATGGGGCACGTGCGAGTGCCCCTCGAGGTCCTTACCTCGGGGTGCGCGCGAGCACCCGACGGCGAATACACGTCGCTGCGGCCCGTATACAACGTGAGAGTACGCCTGTACTCTCACTTCTTGTACTCGCGTGCTGTTGCGCGAACGCGCTCCTCGCGTTCGCGTGTCTGTCGCCCTCCTTGACGACAGCTGATGCCGGCCGCTCAGCACTACGACAGAGTGACGGTATCCGGGAGGTTACGGATGTGACGCGAAAGTCACGCGAACTACTCGGAAGAATAACGCGGACAAGTAAAATGCAATTCGGAGGGCTTTATTGCCTCCGTAAAAGAAAATTACAAATGTCTTGATCGCGAGGGTTAGTAGATGTCGGGCGTGCGGGCCGACTGCCCCGAACACGCCCGAGTGTTGCCGAACGGAGCCGCGTGCAAACGCAAGCGCGCGCGCTCCTACGAACTCTCGGCCGCGCCGGGAGTTCACCGGCCGATCGCGCGGCCTGCGATCGGCAATGTTTACGCGGAGCGCGACTTTGCTCCACGTAAACAAACGCAACGTTCGAGAGCAGGCCGCCTACATGCTCGGTGTGTACACACACGTACACACACGCACACGAAGGAACGGGTTGCTTACCCGTTCCACGCGAAGACCCGCGATCACGACCTCGAGCCCGTGCTCGAGGTACCGACGTTGCACCCCGCGGCGGCTCGTTTCCACGAGCCGGGACTCTCACCGCACCAGAGTCTGCGTCCGCTATCTAAGGAGAGAGAGAGAGAGAAGTAGTGAACTGGGGCCGGCTTCCCACGTTCGCTGAACAAAGTTCGACGCCAGGGAGTCAAGGCGCTCCTTGACTCCTCGCCGGTACGCGCCCGCACTCACAAGATTAGTCGGGCGGTACTTACAACGTTAGCAGCGTTGGCTCGTCCTAGGCTGCTACCGCGTTCGCACACTCGTTCTCGCTGCTCGCCTCCTGGGGAACTCTTCTATTTCGGGATCTCGCTCGCGTACGCGTCCGTCCTCGCCGACAGCACGAGAGAATCTCTCGAGCTTCTAAGATGGCCGCCGCTCCCGCGCGCCACGGCCTGACTCTCTCCCTCGCCGCGAAGGCTCGCGACGGCGCGCAGGTACTCGACAGTACCTCGCGTCACAAAATATATATATATATTTACACATTTTTATTTTTTTTTGCCACTAATCCGTTTCTTACAGAATACGGGCTTCTTTCCCGAAGTAAGTGGTTGCAAGGATTGGTCAGGACTAATCGTTGCATCCACCGAAGAAGGATTGTACGGCCCGTCGAGCAAGTTTTAGGGACGGAGGGTGATTTAGTTTTTTAGATTTTTCAGGAAGATTATTTAATCATTATACCAAACAACAAAATTATTATCAAGGATTCAGTTTATTTTCAAGATTTATATATATTCAAGAAATTACTTTAAAAATTGAAGAAATTTTTTTTCTCCCTTCTACTTTTTAAGAAATTCTTCAAGAAATTTTTCCTTTCATTATTTTCAGGATAACCCCAAAATTTAGTATTGACCCTACCCTTTTGTTGTGTACACATAACCCTAAAAACTCCTTAAATAACGATCAAAATTAATAAACATATAAAAAATTTTAATAAATAAGTAAGTTTTTTTTTTTAAATTCAACAATAAATAAATAAATTTTTAGGTTCTACATTTTTCCCCATTTATAATAAAATCTCGAATTAAATAAAATCAATAAAAATATTTATTAAATGAATAAAATTTATGGAAAGTAATTCTAAATCTTTAGCCAAACCCAAGTTAGACGCATTTTCAAAGAATCCCTGGAATAACAGAAAATCTTTTCGTTATTTTTCGCCAAGTGGATACAACTTAAGATTTTTATCTGGAAGTATTCAACAAAATAAGAAAATTTTAAATTTATTAGAAGAATCCAGATTTATTCAATTCGCCGACGATTTTGTAGTATTACAGAAATTTAACAAGAAATTATAAGAAAAAAATCCAGTTTACAACATGGTTAGAGGAAGCTCAACGGTAAACGCAGATGCAACCGCGACTATGCTAAGTGCCATGACAGCAAATTTTGGCCTACAAAATGTTCTGGTGGATCTTAGAGAATTTGATGGGCGAAACATGCCCTTGAAGGATTTCATACAGGACATTCGAAACGGAGTAATTTACATCCCGGCGGACCAAACGGCTTTATATATTCAGGCAGTCCTAACCAAATTAAGAGGGCCAGCTCGAGACTGCTCATATGGGAAAATATTTCCCACTGTCGACAGTTTAATCAAAACTTTAAGGGACAGATTTTCTCCAGGCAAGGATTTTAATTACTACAGCGAAAGGATTCATCAATTGAGAATGAAACAAGGAGAAACCATAGGAGACTTCTATGATCATCTCAATATTTTGCTTTCCGGTGCCAAGAACGCCCTTAAAGACGAACTTGGCGCAGGCTTCAGTGACGCAGTAATGATTCCAACCGAAAAAGCTGCGCTTAAAATTTTCATTAAGCGATTACCTGCCGATATTAGTTTAAGTATCAACGCCCAAAAGCCAGATGATCTAGATGCAGCCTACAAGGAGGCAGTTAGGTTAGAATGCCAAAGAGAAGCAGGCAATATTCCAGATACTCGTTATAGATTCAACTATAGATGAGAACGACCCGTAGATGATTATTATGCGCCTCGACAGAATTTCCAGGCATCACAACAACGAAACTGGACTCCAATTAATAGGCAAGGGGCTCGCGTAGATATGGTCACAACTGGAGACAACGGTTATTTATGCTACCAGGATTTTTAACAAAACTACTATGAGGATTACCCTACAGAATTTCCACAAAACCCAGAAGAAGAGCAAAGAGCGTATGAAGATGAATACGAGCAAGTGTACCATGATTACCAAGATCCATGGTACGAGGCATTCTATAGAACACCATATGCTATGGTAGAAGTCACCAATGCGCCACCGCAGTTTCCAAATCCAGAGCCGTATAAACCAAGGATGTATCACACTCAGGAGAATCCGACGGGTCCCTACGTAGGATACCGCTCAAATTAAGGTTATCCTTCCACGAAATTACGATCAGCAGTCTAATGGAGGAAGGATGCCTTATCAGACCGGAAATCCGAATTATCCACACCAAGAACCATAGTTTCCAAATAGAGGACCTCCCAATCAGCCGAGGTACAATTATGCACCTAGGCCAGACTTTCCTAGAATATTTAATCCACAGACGGGTATGCACGAGCTCTCGAATAGGAGACGTCAACAATTTGACACGATCCCGCAAACTACAACGACTCAGCAAGGAGAAAGAAGAAATTTTTTCCTACCTGCAAGAGAAGAGTCACGTCCGAATCCCGCATACACAGCCCCCACGGAGTCTTTAAACTCGCAGGCGGCTTGCCCCCAATTGGCGGCGGGCCAGAGTTCGAATTTCAACCCAAATGGAAAGGATCAACAGACGACGACAGCCCCCAAAACCCACATATTGAGGAGGGGCGAAGAGGCATCGTTGTCGCGATGGACACTGTGTTTTCTCGGTTGCGCGGTACGAAGATGAGGCTTATACTAGATTATTTTGCAGACTCCCTTGGTACCAGAACAGGGAACAACGGGAAGAGGAATTCCTTCACCACTTTAGCAGTTTTGAAGAATTAATGTACCACAAGATCATGAATGATCAGAGTGGTAAACCCAGACTTGGCTACATCTTTTATTATAAGCCGGAACACGCAGAAGAGGCAATACGTTTCTCCCTCCCTGTCTATCGGGTACAGCCCGCCAAGCCCAGGAAAATGTCGCTCCGAGATCAAGAATTGTCAGATCAAGAAAGACTGCTCTGCCATCCGATCTGTGGAAACAAAATAGATAAAAGCATTTATCATTTGCATGAGAATACCTGCATGCAATTACGGAGAATCCGTCAATACAGCCAAAATACCGTAACTGATTTGCACTCTCGTTTGCGAAAACCTAACAAAACGGTGACAAGGAACCTGCGAACTCGTCGCCACCAAAAGGAAAAATAACCCGTAACCAACCCCTAATGACCATCGTCAGGTATTCCGACCAAAAAGAAAAAAAAAAGAGAAAACGTTCATATCCCTTCTTCCCCTTAGTGCTAGAAAATACGCTTACTAATAACCATACTCCTTGTACATAAAGTAGACTAATTTAAAATTTTTTTCTTGACACAATTATATAACCCTAACCTCAATCGTTCTCTATTTCAGGATTCCAAGATGTCAGAACTGGACGTTGTCGGTAGCTTCGTGAAGGACTCCAACACCTTGGTGTTGTTAATTAGGCGGCCCTGCACCTTTGAGCAGGTAACTGAGCGTCTCAATCAGCATGGTCCCCCTGGATGCATTACGTGGAACGGAAGCTACCACGCTGACATCGTGATGGTGACTGTGTAGTATGTGGGCACCAAACTGTCAGCGATTGCCGACAGCTTGAACAGAGAAACCAAGCGTGCAGGACCGCCGGCGCTCTGGGCTCCTGAAGAGACCCCAGTAGACTTTTGGGCCGACGATGTGGAGGAAGAAGATTACGAGGACGTAGTAATCCTCCCAGATGAAGTCGTTCCGGAGTCCCAGCCGTCTCTAAGAAGACCCCACGCCCCGGCACCGGCGAACCATATGACCCTCACGAGCTCTTTGAGTCAAGCGACTTATTGCTCTATGATCTGGGTGTCGTCTGTCAGGAAAGCGTGCAGTGTAAAGTCTTGCTGCAGCTCGATAATTATTATGACTTTCCCCTAAAATCATTATCATATCCACAATCTCATTCGGTTGATAGTCAGCCATTTTTAAGGGTGTTTTTTTAATTGTACTGGTTTAACAAAACTTCAAAAATTTTAATAATAAAATATCGATTAGAATCTACAAAGCTTATGAGAAGAGTAAATTTTATGCTAGGATAAGCACCTCTGCATGGTATACCTTTACTCTGCATATCAGTCCCTTATTATGTGCCATGGACCGCTAGTTCGTGTACGAGCGACTCAGTTACCACATACTCCTGCTCGTATAGCCGCGTAGCGGATTCGCGACGAACTAAGAACGTGGCTTATTTCTCCCGAAATAAGTATGCCACGTGAACATATCGAAGTAACATACATATTTCTCACGAAACTTGTATCTTCGTGGTTAATAGGGTCGAAAATAACGTTTCCAGCTTAAAAAAACCCTCTGACCTATCAATGACCTTGACCATGGTCGTACCTGAACGTAGAATTCTCCGATCTCTCCATTTCCGAGATCAAAAGTGGGGTTTCCTAGTTGAAAAATCGATTTGACCTTCAAATGACCTCCACCAATGACCTTAAAAAATCATATCTGAACGTAAAATTTTCTGCTCTTTCCATTTCCGAGGTCAAAAATAGGGGTTCCTATTTGAAAAAATTGGTTTGACCTTCAAATGACCTTGACCTTTGATCTCAAGGTCATGGTCAAGGTCACCATCATTTGTCCCCCTCCTAACCCTACAACTTTTGTCTTTTAAGTTTTTTTCTATCTCCCTTACTTTCCGACATATTTGGGTGGGGCGATTAAAATGGTCCATCCTGTATATAAATCACTGATTCGAAAACAACCAAATCACATAAATTCATTTTAAAACATTAGCACTGGATGTGCGGAGCAGCAATTGACTTGCTCGCAGCCAGTATTCCTTATTCAAACAGTCATCGCAGACTCCTCCTGGAGTCAAACGCCAAATTTTTAAATCTTGCTCGAATCGACAACCTAAAAAGGACTCACTCCCCTATAAAATCCTCCTTTTTCATCCTTGCGGTGTTCGACTAAGTATCTACACACGTGCACTCCTTACTTTGGGCTCCAAAGTTCAAGCGAGCAGCACTTAGAATTTTTCAAACCACTTCACACAGTATCGACACCACAGAAAGTTATTGCACTAGATTTTCCTCGTCTCCAAGACTCGACACATCTGGATTACCACGCTGGAATGGAATTCTAATCGTCGTCCACAAGAAGATGCTCCTAGTAATTTAACTGGAGTACTCGACAGCAATTACTGCAATACCAAGTGGAGTGCGAGTCCCTTCGTCGAGCACCAAACACATACTAGGTGCACGCATCAAAAGAAATTGGATTCAATGGCCAGCCACTAGTGCAAAGAGACTCCTGGGTGTCCTCCAAGGCACCTGCAACACAAAGAAGAGCTTAAATTTTCAAGGATATAACCTTTCATCCACACCATTCATATACAGATTCCTTAAACCCAATCACTTTATAAGTAAAATTATACTTATCTAAGGTATCCTCTTGACTCCTGCATCCTGTGGGTTATGGGTTTGCCGTTATTTTAATCACTTTTAGCCATAATTATCTTAAAGGAATAGCAAGCGAGCAAGTCAGGTGTTGTGTAGTATTTTCCAGTGCCGAGCAGACAGCGTATACGCGCACGCCTTAGGCTGCCCCTGTAAGCGGGCGCCCTATAATCAATGGATACCCCTGCATCGCGCCGCAGAGAGCCATTCTGCACAAGAACGGGCCCGTACGGGACGTGCAACGCGTCGCGGATTCCACTGCGGATTCAACTTTGCCGCGTAACAAATTAAAGATTGTTGCCTATGAGGTATTAACTGTATGCATGAGCATGTAGTTACGTGCTTCACACGTAACAATTTATTTATTTATTTATTTATTTATTTATTTATTTATTTATTTATTTATTTATTTATTTATTTATTTATTTATTTATTTATTTATTTATTTATTTATTTATTTATTTATTTATTTATTTATTTATTTATTTATTTATTTATTTATTTATTTATTTATTTATTTATTTATTTATTTATTTATTTATTTATTTATTTATTTATTTATTTATTTTGTAACGGGGTTATCTTTGACCGTTTCACCTCGCGGAGGAGACCTGTCTCCGCGAGATGGGTGCAATGGGGCACACACGAGTGCCCCGTGAGGTCCTTACCTCGGGGTGCGCGCGAGCACCCGACGGCGAATACACGTCGCCGCGGCCCGTATACAACGTGAGAGTACGCCTGTACTCTCACTTCTCGTACTCGCGTGCTGTCGCACGAACGCGCTCCTCGCGTTCGCGCGGCTGTCTTCCTCCTGGATGACAGCTGATGCCGGCCGCTCAGCTCTGCGATAGAGTGGCGGTATCCGGGAGATTAAGGACGAGGAGGGTTTGCCGAGTAGTCCCGTGGACTACTCGGAAGAACAACGCGATCAAGTAAAATGACAAGTCGGAGGCCTTTATTGCCTCCGTAAGAGAAATTACAATGATCGCGCCCCGAAAGGTTAGTAGCCGTCGGGCGTGCGAGCCGACTGCTCCGAACACGCCCGAGTGTTGCCGAGTGGAGCCGCGCGCGAACGCAAGCGCGCGCGCTCTTACAAACTCTCGGCCGCGCCGAGAGTTCGCCGGCCGATCGCGCGATTCGCGATCGTTGATGTTTACGCAGAGCGCGACCTTGCTCCGCGTAAACAAACACTGCGCTCAAGAGCAGGCCGCCTGCCTGCCCTGCGTGTACACACACGTACACGCACACGCGAAGGAACGGGTCGCTTACCCGTTCCGCGCGACGACTCACGAACCCGACCTCGAGCTCGTGCTCGAGGTATCGGTATCGCACCGCGCAGCGACTCTTCCGCAAGAGTCGCGACTCCCGCCGCACGAGAGTCCGCGACCGCGAACTAGAGAGAGAGAGAAGTAGTGAACTGGGGACGGTCCCCTACGTTCACCGAACAACGTTCGACACCAGGGAGTCAAGGCGCTCCTTGACTCCTCGCCGGTACGCGCCCGCACTCACAAGACTAGTCGGGCGGTACTTACAATGCTCGCAGCCTTGGCTCGTCCTAGGCTGCTACCGCGTTCGCACAGAAGCTCGCTTCCTCTCCTTTCCCAGGTCGTCCGCTCGCACACGCGCCCGTCGTCGTCGACGGCTAGAGAGAATCTCCCGAGATTCTAATATGGCCGCCGCTCCCGCGCGCCACGGCCTAACTCCTCCTCGCGCCGCGAAGGCTCGCGACGGCGCGCAGGTACCCGGTAGTACCTCGCGTCACACCCTCCCCCCAGACGCCGTTAAGTTACGACTTTACGGCTTCTGTAACTCTTCGCGAGCCAATCCTCCACGGATTAGGGATTAAAGGACGAGGAGAGGTAAATAAAGTCGACACGAACTGCATCGCTATGGTGTAAATTAAGGGCACGAGGCCTTTATTTGGCCCTCATTTACATCGGTGGTGTGAAGAAGGATCCAACACGGGCAGTCTACTGGTACCTCCTCTTGCTAATGTACCACCCGTGCTGGTCCTTCTTCGGACACTGGTTGGCGTAGAGCACGCCTGGCTCTGCGCAGACCGAGCAGAAGAAGCGGCCCGGGTACAGCTCAAAAAGCTCCCGGCGCCGCTTATCCTTCGCGTCCGCTTCCACACGGGCGCGGAGGGCCGCGAGACGCTTCTTCTCCGCTGCCTCCTCCTTCTTGGCCTGGAGGGCCCTCTCGCGGCGGCGCTCCTGCTGCCGCCGTTGCTCCTCCTGGAGCCGCCGTTGGTTGGCCTCCATCGAGGCCTTTATGCGGTCCTCCTCCGCTTTCTTTTTGTGGTGGGCCTGGTACACCTCGTCGTAAGCTCGACGTGATGCGGCCAGGCCCGCCCGCTGCGCGCGGATCTCTACGAGGCTGAGGGAGGCGCGCGCCATCTCCGCCAGCTCTCCCTCAGTCTCCTCCGCACCACGCAGGAAGTTCCGGTGGGCCTCCTCCAATTGCCCAACCGCCCAGCGATAGTCCTCAGTGGAGGAGCGGAGCCAAGCCTCCAACTCCTCCAGCCTCTCGGCAGCGGAAAGGGGCCGCTGCGGAAGGGGGGCGCCGTCCTCGGCGCCTCCTCGCTGGGTTGGCTGGGGACGGAGCTCCTCTCCGTCCCCCTCCTCGGCGACGCTCACCGTCATCGAGGCCACGGCCCCTGGCTCGGGGACGTGGGGTCGCCGTAGGGTGCGGGTGGCCTCCTGGCCACTCGCTTCGGCGTTTTCGCGGGCGGCCTCGCTGCCGCTCGCTGTTGCGCAGGGGACCTCCTGGTCCTCTGCTCGATGGGAGGCGGCTTCGCCGCACGCCTCCGTCTCGCGGGCGACCTCCTGGTCGCTCGCCTCCGGTCCTGACCGGCTCGACGGGGATTGGGGCCTTTCCCCAATCGCCTCCGTCGCCTTGGGGGTCCCCTCCAGGGTGCCCCCGGCCACGACCTCCGCTGAGTACTCCTCAGCGTCCTCGCTGAAGAGCCGGGCTATCCCCTCCTCCATCTCGTACGTGTCCATCTAGGAAAGGGACAGAAAGAAAAAGAGGAATGGTGAGGAATGGCTCTCAGAGTCGGTTCTTTCCTGTCAACCGTGTCTTCCTCGCGTCTTACGTTTTGGCCGCGCTGGCCTTGTTCTTAGAACCGGGTGGACGACCCGGTCCTCGCTTTCCCGTCGCGTTTCTAATTTGCGTGACGGCGTAGGACGCTTTACGCGGGCGTCCGCGTTTGCGCTTTACAGGTTTTTCCTCAGGCTGGGCGCTCCCAGCCTGGGACGCTTGCCCGCTGGCACCGCTCTTCTTCTCATCAGCCTCTGCTGATGGAGTCGTGGGCGCATCCACACGACTCCCGCCTTCCCCCGGAGGTCGGGCGCTGGTCTCGACGTCCTCTTCTTCAGCAGGAACGTCTGCGCCGGGGATGTACGGTTTCAACTGTTCTGAGTGGATCGGACCCACTGTCCGTCCACTTTGGTCACGCAACGTATACGTGTTGCTGCCCAAGATTTCCGTAACATCGTACGGTCCGGCAAACTTCGGAGCTAGCTTCCCAGCTACTCCTTTTGCCGCATTGGAAAGGACTTTATTCCTTTTCCATACGAGATCTCCGACTTTGAAGCTCGCTTCACGTCGGCCCGCGTTATAGTAACGCGCCTGTCGATCTCGTTCCCTTTCGGAATTCTCCGCTGCCATGTCGTGGACCTCGGAGAGATTCCTCATTCGGAGAGCCCATTCTTCTCGAGCCTCCTCTTCGTTTCGTTTTAGTATATCAAGCACCTGCCTGCTATACTCCGAGTCTAAGGGCTTCGGGTGCCTGCCGTAGACGAGGAACGCAGGTGTCATTCCTGTGGCACTACTCTTGGAGTTGTTGAACGCGTGGACGAGCTCTGTAAGATGCTCGTCCCAGCGATCATGGTCATCTTGGATGAAAGCCATGATCATCTGCTTCATCGTTCGGTTAACCCTTTCGACAGGGTTAGCCTGCGGATGGTACGGGGGCGTCGTTTCATGACGTATCCCCTTTTTGTTCAAAAAACCGTCGATCGTTCGGTTTTTGAACTCTGTCCCGTTGTCGGAGAGGAAGACTTCGGGTGTTCCAAACCGGAGACAGATGCGTTCTGTGAACTCCGCCAGTATGGCTTCGCCTGTGGCGCGGTGGAGCGGAATCACTTCCACCCACCGTGTGAATAAATCCTGGAAAACTAGGATGTATTCGTACCCTTTACTCGTCTTGGGTAGCGGGCCCATAATGTCGCCTGCGACATACTGCCAGGGTCGTTCGATGACCCTGCGGCCCATGAGTCCCGTCGGCGGCCTTTGCTCAGCCTTTATCTGCTGGCAAGTCTGGCATTGCCGCACGTAATTGGCGATGCACGCATCCATACGTGGCCAATAATATTGACGGGCAACCCGTGCGAGAGTCTTCTCTCGCCCCAAGTGTCCTGCTGTGGGGCTATCATGACACTCTTTCATGATATCCCCTTGTTTTTCTAGAGGAACGACGAGCTTCCAAGCCTCGTCGTCCTCCCCCAGGATTCCTTGCATCAGTTGGTCGGGGTTGTAATAAAACAGTCTCCCCCCGACCCACTTCATCTTCGGATCGGTGAGTGGTTCCTCTTTGGCTTTCTTAAGCTGTTGGAGGTACCACTCATCCTGGGAATTTCCCGTCCACGAGACACCTGCCACTGGTGTCTCCTCGCCCTCCTCCTCGTACATTCGAGAAAGGGCGTCTGGGACATTGTTGAGCGCACCTTTTCTGTGCTCAACCGTGAATTGGTGGCCTTGCAGCTCCAGGGCCCACCGCGCTAATCGCCCTGTCGGGCCACTCAGTGTGCGCAGCCAACGCAGACAGCTGTGGTCCGTGACTACGCGAAATGCGTAGCCTTCGATGTATGGGCGAAACTTCTTTATCGCCCATACTACAGCGAGACATTCGCGTTCTGTCACGCTGTAGTTCCTCTCGGCAGGTGAGAGGACGCGGCTGGCGAACTCCAGTGCTCGCTCCTTGCCGTCTTCAAACTGAAGTAGAACTGCTCCGATTCCCGAGTCACTTGCATCTGTTTGTACAACAAACTCATTGTTGAAATCAGGGCGTTGCAAGACTGGTGCGGAGGCTATGAGAGCCTTTATCCGCTCGAATGCAGAGTGTTGTACTTCAGTCCACTCAAACTTACGCTCCTTCTTCGTTAGTTGCGTAAGTGGTTCGGCGATCGTGGCGAGGTTGTTCAGGAACCTCCTGTACCACGATGCCATGCCTAAGAAGCGCCTTAGCTGCTTTACGTTCTTAGGCGGCGGGTACTCTAGTACCGGCCTTATCTTCTCTGGGTCAGGGCGGAACCCATCTTGGTTCAGCACTACTCCCAGGTATTTTACTTCGCTTTGGCAGAAGTGGCTTTTCTGCCGATTGATCGTTAGGCCCGCCTCTCGTAGACGGCCTAAGATCTTACGAAGGTGTTCGAGATGCTCCTCGAACGTTTTCGACATTATGACGACGTCATCCAGGTATGCGAATGCAAAGTCTTCGCAATCTGGAGTGACGACCATGTCGATTAGGCGCTGGAAAGATGCTCCTGCATCTTCCAAGCCAAATGGCATTCTCTTGTACTGGAAGTGGCCCATTCCAGGTACAGAGAAAGCCGTTATCTCTCTGGACGCCTCGTCCAGAGGTACTTGATGGTACGCGTTGCTGACGTCTAACGTCGTGCAAAACTTTGCCGCTTTGGCCTTGCGGAAAGCCGCGTCCATGCGTTTCGCCGGGTAGCCGTCCGGCGAAACCTTGAGTGTATTGACTCGTCGGTAGTCAATGCACATCCGGTATCCTCCACCGGATTTCTTAACCATCACGACCGGGCTTGACCACGGACTCGTGGATGGTTCAATGACGCCAGCGTCCAGTAACTTACGGACCTGCGCGTGCATTTCAGCCTCTATTACCGGTGAATATGGGTAATATCGCTGTTTGATGGGGCGAGCATCTCCCACATCAATCGAATGGGTCACCCACGTGGTGCACCCAAGTGTGGTCGGCTCCGTGCCGACCATTTCGTGCACAAGTGCCTCGACTTGTGCTCGTTGCTCCTCGGTTACATGGCCTAAGCCCACTGCACCGATCTGGGTCATGTTAATCTCTTTAACTGATGCCAGTTGGAGCTCCACGCTGACGTTGTCGTCCACCAACGTCAGCTGGTTTGATCGCGGATTGTGTACTGAGCCGAATTCCCGCATGAAATTCGTGCCCAAGTAACAATCCGCATCTAGTGCAGGGATAATCGAAACTTTGATATCCCTGCTTATGCCACCTATTGTGAAGGGAAGGTAAGCACAGCCCACGATTGGGCTCGTGCTACCGTCAGCGAGCTTAGCACCTGCGTGCTCGCTTGGCATAAGTGTTCGGCCGCATGCAGTTATCAACTGCAGGCCGATCGGTCCCATCACTGTGACCGATGCGCCTGTGTCGTACAGCGCGCGGAAGTGGAAACCTTCCACTTCTACCTGTAACCACCATCTGGTTTCCAGGTTTTCCTCCGCAGGAGTATTCGGTAGTGCCGTCCCGCTAACGTCCTGGGAGGTCGTTCCCGAAGCTTTCTGACTAGCTTCGTTGGCGTTTGGGGAAGTAGTTGAGTGCTCTACTTCCCCTGTTGCCCGTTTTCCGGCGAGCAATTAGGGCATTTCGCTCGGATTACGCCTTCTTTGTTGCATCCAAAGCAGCGAATAGGTTCTTTCGCTTGCCCATTTTTCTGGTTTTCCTTCGAGCTGCCATTTTTATTCTTGGCGTTGCCTCTTCCGGAACGGCCGTTTTTGTTCGCCGAGGAGGAAGCACCCTTGTTTCCCCCTCCCTGCCTTTGTTTGTTGCTTTCGCGGAAAGCTTTTACTAGCTCTCCGCTAAGCTTCGTTAATAGGTCGGCCATCTCTTGCCGACCTATCCCGGCTATCGGAGCATCGGGCTTCTCCTGTGTGTCCGGCGGTGTAGCGGCCGTTGCCGCTACTTTTGCATGAGAAGACGTCCCTGTCTTCTCCCTCTGCGGTTTGTATGCCGTTTCTGGCATTACCGCTTTGGATGGGGGAATTGGCGTCCTATCGCCCTTTTCCCTGTCCAGGATATATTCTGCCTTTACGCATTGATCCGCTAGATCGTCTGGCGTATTACAGATCTCTATCCGGATAATTCTTTTAATTTCCGGGAGAAGATTCATGTAAATCTTCTCGATTTCCTGGACCCTAGTCATCCTCGGGGATACCTCACCTAACATGCTCTCCATGCATGTTATGTAGTGGCTGCTCGATTCCCCTGTTTGTTGATAACGACGCCTGATGTCGTCTCTTAGGCGCTCTTGCCTATCGTGGGCGCAGCCCCATCTGCGCCGAGTGGCTTGACAGAAATCTGCCCATGTTCGCCAATCGCGGCTGTGGTTCCTGTACCACATGCTCGCCACGTCTTTGAGGACGCACGGGAGCGACGCCAGCATGTCGCTCTCGTTAAGTTTAGCCGCTCGGGCATTGTCCTCGAAACTCTTAAGGAAAGACTCTACGTCTTCTCCTTGTTTAGCCGAGAACGAGACGTTCCATCGGCTAACTATTCGGCTGGGGTCCTCGTGACCTCTGCCTGTGCGATTTAATTCGCTTGTGGAAGGACCAGTGGGCTCTCTTGTCCTTCCGTTCGTGAAATCAGTCCACGATCTGATTTCTCGTGGCGGGATTCGCCGTTGCGCGTTCTGAATGGTGTTCGCACCATTCAGTGTTTCGTTGATTCCAGGCTCGTCTATCGTGTACGTGTCCTGGAATCCAACGCGCGGTGTCGATTGCGACGGATTTATCCGCTCCGTTCGCGTATCGATCTGTCGGCCGTCGATTCTTGTGCTCGACATCGATGGCCGTTGCTGGTCTACTACGTGAGCCAGCTGATCGACTCTCATCGTGAGAGCCGTCAATGCCCTCGCCTGGTTGACACTTGTGTTCAACAGGCTGTCGTATTTCCGTTCGATTGCTCGAACGGTTTGTTGGATATCTCGTAACAGAGATTCCAACCTCAGCGATTGACCCTGTGACGACTGACTGTCGTCATCGGTCCCGCTATCTTGGTCCTTTTCAATTTCTGACTTCGATGGCGGTGTGCGACTTGGCTCTACGTTGCCAATTCCTTTGTCGCCTTCAGAATGGCAAACGATGCTGTTCTGATAGATCGAGAGAGGGTGAGGTGGTCGGCCTTCTCGTAGTTCTCGTCCTGAATTGTGGTGGATGTCCTGTCCATACACATCTCTTCGATGAAGGACTTCCTCAACGATTCACGGACTGTGCGTAACTCCCTCCTCGTTTGAGGAGTCACACGCCTGAAAATCGGCTGCAGTGTAATATCTT
>JACCID010000622.1:0-22986 GCA_018906775.1 Sycophila sp. Sp_5
GTCCGATTCTGTAGATGCGCCGTTTGTTCTGCTAAAGTGGCGAGTAACTGGTAATACGCGTCAACCGTCTCGTCATCTCTAGGTTCTTCTCCATGACTACTATTTTCTTCGCATTCTACGTCCGACATACTGGCGTCTGATCTCGTCCGAGTTGGTGAAGGTGGTGGTGTCGGATGTCGTGAGCCGGTCGGATTTGGGGTGGGCTGCGCTGCTGTTCTGGAGGTAGAAGGTAAAGGTTGTCCTCCATTCGCAGTCGGCGGGTCCACGCATTGTGCGACCATACGCAGCGACTGCAACCTCCAGTTATTCTGCTCTTGTAGTCGTGTTGCAGAAAATTTGCCGCTGCCCGCCCGTTCGAAGTCCGGCATCCGGCAAACCGTAGCGCTCACAGGAGTCGCGAACGTAGTTGTAGGAGCTGAGGTGGTGGTGGTGGTGGTGGTTGCCGTGATTCGTCCTTGGTTCGTAGACGGACTCCCATTCCTGTGGTCGCGATGTAGACGAGAGCATGGGCCTCAGTCAGCTCCTTTAATAGGACTCGTGCACCTGCAACCGGCGCTTCGGTGCTGCTAGCACTGTGGCTGTTGGTGAAACACGCGATTCGCCGTCCAGTCCCGGTAAATCCCTCCGATCCATCGTCGGGGCCATCGGTGTCGGGTGTGCAGTCCTCCATAAAGGGTCGTCGACTGTAGCATCCCACGGTACCTCCATCGCCAACACTCTCCGGCAGGATGCACGTAGAAGTCGTTCCCGTAACTCTCGGGGTGCTCCTTCGGGACTGCAATCCTGTATCCTCAATTGCTCCATTAATACTGCTGGGTTCATCCGGTTGATTTGTTGCGCCAATTTTGCGACTGCTGCGTTCCTCCTTACATTAGCCTGAATCCACGCTGTGCATTGCTCCTTGGTAGCCATCTTGACGTAGAGTTCGTTTTTATTCGCTATTCTTGGCTCGTCTAATAGCCGGTTGCCTGCTATAATCTGTCGCGTCTCCTACGAAAAGAAAAATACGCGATCCGATTTTCGCGAACAGTCCCAGTAATTACGGCGAGCTAGAAAGGCGCGATAAAAAAAAAACAAAGACTTCCGAACGTTTGGTTACTCCGGAATCGTCAAACGGAGACAACCAGGGGCTACGCAAAGGTACAGGGTCAGTAAGCGGGGAAGGGTGGGGTGGTTCAGTCGCGAGCAACACCACACTTCAATCTCCCAAGTTGTAGCCAAGCCAAACAAAATAAATATATGAAATATAAAAATAAGTATTCTGGCGATTACCGTTGAAATACTTGCTAAAAAAAAGGGAAAATTTTCCAAATTTCAGATTCGTTGATTGAGTAGATAAATAATCTTGAGTTAGCAATAAAATTCTTGATGCAAAATTATTATCTTCCTGAAAAATCCGCGAAATACTACCGTGACTCGACGTTAAAAACCTGCAATCGCGAAACCCTAATCGACCTGCAAAATAAAATTCTTCGATGATTTCGTTGGTTCTTGATTTCAAATTTCTTCTTGATGCGAGTTTTTGTCAGTCGCGACTGTATCTCGCGGTATTAAATCTTCAATCTTCGCTGAAATCCCTAAACGAGCAATATTCCACTAGAAAATTGCATAGAACACAAAACTTAATTTAATTTCAATAAATATAGGGCTTTGGCTAACAACTGGGCGACCCAAGACACATGCGACACTTAACTTCTAAAACTACAACTAAAATAAAATAAATTCACCAAAAGTGCGAAAGGGGGCGATTCGACCCGGGTATTACACCCGATTTTAGCGGCCGTCGGTGTTCCTCAGTGAATGACTGGCGAAAACCGACTTTTCATCCAATTAAGATGGCCGAAAAATCAAGCGACCACGCGCCAGAGGATGACTCGGTTTACACGCTTGGAGTCGGGCCCCTACCATGGGAAAATTCCCGACGCAAAAAAAAGCAATAATTAAAATTACAAAAAAAATTTTAATATTAAATTTTCGCTATATAGTAAGTAATTAATACCACTTACTTGGTAAGGATCCCGACGGAGTGTGTATTTTTATCACGCCCTGCAAACGAGTCGCGTCCCAATCACGTACACGACTTAAATCTACTCGCGTTAACTAACCTACTCGTCATATACTCGCGTCACACATACATAAGCTCTCACACTTTCACACTCGCCACGTCGCACCATCAAAAATTTCGAACGCCGAACAATTCTTCTCGACTCCGCTGATGCCGCAAGATGGCCGCTTCCGGTCCGATTGCCACGTATCTATTGCGGTCCCACGTCGGGCGCCATTATGTGACGTTGCGTTTCGTCCGCGAGAGTCGCGAGACTTCCCCGAACAACGCCGACAAAGCTTGCACCACAAGTGCCCGGGACTTTTCCTATTGAACGGGCGCCAGGTGTTTGAAACACCGTCCCGGGCTGCTTCCTTCCTTCTGCGCTGGCTAGCTGCTAGGAGAGCTAAAGACCTAGACTCGATAGCCGACGGGGTTCGGCTATCCGCGACAATCGGACTGTTCACTCACACGAAACACACTCTCGTCGTTTCGTCACTTTTACATATTTATTCGCCTCTTCCAATGGCTCTCCCGACGACAATACAATTTCTCTTACAAATCTAAGGCCTCGCTGGCACTTCGCTAATTAACGCGTCCCGTACGCCACACAATCGCAATTTACCTACGCGTCGACACGACAAAAATCTACTACACGCGGCGACTCTACTTCACGACGACTCGCGTTCCGGATCGCGGCACCCTCGCGACAACACAGCCTCCCGACGGCTGAATTACCCGCGTTACACCACTCCGTCGACACCTCACCTGCGCAGCGGCGACGATCGTCCCTCCGCCGAATACTCTGCTCTACTCACCGGCGTCCTTCTCTCGCCTCCTCGACAGACGTCCTCTCCTACGCTCGACCGACTGACGACTTGACTAGACTCCGACTTCTCGACTTAACTTCGCGACACGACTCTACTTCTCTTCTCGACTTCTACAAAAGGCTTAGGTAAGAGCTTCGGGCTGGAGATGTGCGTTGGTAGCGATCCAGGCAACGAGTGAACGTCGAAAAATGGCGATCTCGAACGCAGGGTTAGCGTCTCTTGCCCTCTCACTCGCACTCACAATTTGTAATTAGTGTCTCTTTTCAATCGGCCTAATTAACGCAAGAGAACGTGAGGTGTCGCGCGAGTACTTCATTATCGCGCCTAGAATCGCCCTACAGGACGAGTTAGTCGCGACGCGCGCGCCCTCTATTCCCGGACGGACCGCGAGTACTTTCATTATGGCGGAGGCGCCGTGTGTACGCGAGGACTTGCGAATATGGCGAGCGTGCGCTGCGCCACCGCTTGCATTAATTGCGCGGGCGGAGGCGCGGGCCCTCCGTACGGCCCTGCCTATATTCGAGCTCGGCGAGCTCGAGCGGCGCCTTCGTTCGTGGCGCACGCGCGCCTCTCGCGCCGTCCCGCTTTAACACGTGCTGCGCTAGGCGGGCAACACGTGCTCGCCGCATCTTCGTTTGCCGCCAATGTGATGTCCTCGTTGCCGATGTCCAGGTCGTCGTGCCCTCTCGTGGTTGCTTCGCCGGTTGTTTGTGTGTGCGAGTGAGTGTGCGTGTCGTCGGCGCTGCTCCCTAGCGCTCCAAGTGTGCCTCGTGCGTCAGTTAGGGTTAGGGCGCCGGGCTGTCAGCTGGCTCGCCGCCTCGTGTCGACGTCGTCTTCGCGTAGCCGGTGACAGCCGGGGAACCCGCTGAACGTCGCGCCGTCTCTCCTCTTCTCGTCGGTGCTCCGGGTGTGTTCGCCGTGGCGTCGTCGCGAAGTGGCAGCCGCGAAACCTCCGGAAACGTGGGTCGCATAAGTATTAAAAGTAAACAATTATCTAGCGCGATTGCGTGGCGTCGATCGGCGTCCTCGTTGCCTGGGAGAACCTCATCGGCGCGGAAATACACGTCACAATATATATATGTTTTATACGCGAAAATCCCTTTATAAATTCAGGGTTATTCGCACCTCCGGTAACGTGCAGGTCCTGTCCACGCAAAACGGGCAGTGGCTGCCCCTTTTTTTTTGCGCACGTGAAGCGCTAAACCCGCGCAACCTATATCCGCCACCTACGGTGCACTTCATGCACTACGCCAAGGACAATCGGTGCGCCAAATCATTTTCAGTGTAGCTGTAAATGAACAATGGTTCTAACGCTGAGTGGAAAGTAAATGACGTGTGAAGGTGCTTCTTTGATCTTATATCCTGGTGGTACTGTTGGAAAAAATTCGTGTATAATGTGAACTTTGCGATCGTTTATGTAAGCACTTGCTGTAATATTACACTCCACACGTAGGGCGTTAACTTTTAATATAGTCACAGGTAAATCAGAACTATACGTTTTATTTTTAGCAAGAACACGCCTAGTGAATCCTAAAATTGAAGCAATAGAATCCTCGGGCTCAAAATTTATTCGCTGACTGCACTGAATAACACTACGTAGAGTATTGTTGTTTGGCTTCAAACTAAACAATATATCCTTAGGAGATAATGCTTCTTTGATAAAACTTTCGATGGCGTCTATCTCGTAGCTGCCTGTTGGCTATACGGTTTCTTCTTCTTTTCCTTCCTCACCAACGTAAAATTTATTATGTCCAATGTCAATATTAGGTATTGAGTTGAATGTCAATAACTCTACTAGACCGAGGACATAGTTTTTATTTGGGATTAGTTCAATCGGGGGAAAGTAATTTGCTTCAAGTACTGACGAAGTTCCTGAGAGACTCAATGTTAATGTATTCTTCATGACAGACACGTAACAAAAGACGTTTATTCATTGAGTGTCTTTTTATAGCTTATTCGATAGAAATTTCAAACAAAGATGACCGCAGTTAAATGTATTGAAATCTTGATGAACAAATCTATACTTCGAGCTTCTTTTTTTTTTAAACCCTTACTAGCAGTATAGGGCTTCAGATAGAGACCACAACCTTTACTATACGGCTTTAAGTAAAGGCTTTTACCTAAAGCAATAGCTTCCATTGTTTTATTATGTCTATGAGCCTCCTTTAACTCATTTTGAGCTGCTTTAGCACTATTCGCTGCTTTTGCTACTGAGGCAGCTCCTCCGGCTAGAGCTCCAGTAGCGCTCAAAGCGGCAAATAATGGAATTAAAAATGGAAGAGCTCCACCAACTGTACTGGGGATAGGTAAAACAAGAGGTATTATTATTTTACGTCTACCTCCAGCCTTTCTTACAGCTTCCTTAGCTCCTTATAATGCTGAACGAATAACAAGAAATAATTTATTGCTAGGTACGCTGCTTTTTTAGGCAGCAGTAAAGAGTTTTTTCAAAGCAATTTTGGTTTTTTGTTATTTTTTATACATTTCTTTCGTCGTTGTTGTTTCAAGCCTTTATCATAATATCTTGGAATTATGAATTTTTTGTTTCAGGTTCAATCAGTCTTGCCGCCGAAGTTATTTAAGGAACGTTCTGTCGAGATAGATACTGCTTTGGCAACTTTTTTCTTTGCTTGTAACATACCGTTTAAGATTGTTGAATCTACTCACTTTAGGAATTTTATATCATTCTTGTGCCCTAATTATAAACCGCCTTCAAGGAAATATTTGATTGAGATTTTATTAGATAAAGTGCATGAAGATATTGTAAATGAAAGAAAAACTGATTTGGATGGTAAAGACTGCGTTTTGTTGATAGATGGCTGGAAAAACTCGGCTACAAATAAAAAACTAGTGGTTTGTTCGATACACAATGTAATTACTCAGAGAAAAACTTTCTTACAATCTGTTAACGCAACAAGCGATAGAAAAACTGCTGAATATTTGATCGAGGTAGTTGAAGAATGTAGAGACCTATCCAAATGAATTTACAAAGCAAATGTCTACTGTGTTGTAACAAATAATGCATCTCCCATACTAAGTATGGGTCGGTGCTCTGATTCGTGGCATACATCTTGTAACAGTCATTCCGGAAACCTCTTAGCTAAATCATTAGCTGACTGGGATTATGTTAAATCAATTAATTCACTGTTAAAGGAGTTTAACAAGAGGAGTTTAACAAGAACAAACGTTAGTGGACCTTGGGGGAAACAGAATAGTTCTAGCTTGTGACATGAGGTGGTGCAGTCATAAGTGCAAAAATTTTGCTCTTATGAGAAGAGCTATAGAAGTCACGAATTACATCTTCAAAAATAATCACAATCAACTTTTGAGGGATGACAATACAAAAAAATTTGATTGAGGAGAAGATCAACATTTTGAATCTAATTTGTGATCTCATAAATACATGTCAGAAATCAACATGAAATGCCGCAGATGCCACGCAAATGTAGCTGTCTTTATGAATGAGTCCAGAACTTCAAAATTATCTCGAAATTATAAATGCAACAATTAGTAAGGCTCTTACATCTCTTGGATTAGCGGCTAATCTTTTACACCCGAAGTACATTTTAACTCCAATGACTGAATGTAACCTAAATTCTACTTGCAAGTTCATAGCAGAAAATGTGAATGCAGATGGCAGAAGGCAATATGATGAGTACACAGAAAAAAGTGGCATATTTAACAAATTATTTGAAAAAAACATAGATAACACTATAGTATTTTGGAAATTAGCAAAACTTAAAGCACCTGAATTATCTCAATTCGCTTTGAGGTTAATGAACAACCCTGCAGCAACATCTGAAATTGAATGATTATTTTCAAACTGGGGATACGTGCATACTTTTATAAGAAACAGATTATTAAAAAATGAACTGAAAAATTGATAAGCATTTATTATGCGCTCCACATTAAAGACCTATTTTCCGATGCACAGTTTGCCAATCCCTTCAAATAAAATTTGTATAAAATCATTCGATTTTGTAAGCGTACATTTAAAAACAAAAATAATTTAATGTATATATAAAATTAATTTATTGTATAAATAAAAATAGAAGATTAAAAAATACTTATTAAAATGAGAAGATCATAATTTTTAAACACTTTTTAGACACAAGATTCTTTTAAATATATCTATATACGTCATTCCTTTACCAGTTTTATATTGAGTGTTCAAGGACTTCGACTTTTTGGGCATAAAAGTGTAGAGGTTTCTAGGTTTAGTGTTCAAAGCTTTAAGGTCTGAAGGTTAACGTTTAAGGGTTTAAAATTAAAGGGTTCAATTTTTGAGGGTTTCTGGTTTAACGGTTTAAGATATCAAGGTTTAGATTTTAAGGCTTTAGGGTCAAACGGTTAGCATTTTAAAGCATGAGGATTTGGAAGTTAAGGTGTTAGAGTTTAAGGTATGAAGGTTCATAATATGTTGATTTAGTATTAAAAGCTGAAGGGTTAAAAACTGAAGGGTTTAGGGTTCAAGGGTTTAGGGTTTCATTTTTTCATTTTTTTGCATGGGAAGACATAAAAAGGTGGATAGTTTTTATCTTTGTCAGACATATGCACGGATTCCTAAGCATCTTATTAGAGATAACGTAAATTTACTAGTATTGTTTCGTCATGATGATGTAAATATAAAACACATATTGCATACCGTATACTGCATTTACCATAAGCTTATAAAGTAGCTTTATAATTCATTTTTAAACTGTTTTCTTTTTTCAGTATTAAAATCTACATAAGGTTTGAGCCATGGTTTTTGATTGAGCTGAAGCGCACGATGAATCTTTATAAGCTTAAGTCCATATTTTATAGCCTGTTTTAAAGCTCTTTAATGAATCATATAACGGTCTTTGTCATATAATGTAGTTAAAAGTTTTTTCATATTTGAACCAGGTGGCGCTCTATGTGCAGAACATAGGGGGAGTTCTTTGTGAGCATCATGTAACTCTATGGGATATTCTAAAGTAATTTCTAAAATTAATCCAACATCATTATCATCCGGAACGTTAAAAAAGTCAATATTATCTATTTTTTATCCATTTAAAATTTCCATATGGTAAAAATTGTACCATAGCCCATCCATAAAGGTTATTAACATCAAAGTACATTAAAATTTTACTTGTTTCATCCTCTTTGAAGTCTGTACCCATATATTTATTATTAGCCTTTGCGTATCTATTAGAGCACAGACTTATACCTCCACGTATACCTTTTTGAGTGAATAGTACCATATCAACATCACTTAAAAGTTCGAGTTCAACTTTTGTATACTTTAACATAGCATCCCACGTCAATCCAGGAGATGTATAATAATGTGCAGGATCAAGCTTGTATGATTCTAAACAGGTTTTACGGAAATTTTCAAAAATATCAGCTAGAAGGAGTACATCTATTTTTAAATATAAATCAGAGTACATTCCTAGATCTATAATATTAAAAGTAATCCAAACGTTTTGCGCATGCTGATATTCAGCTTCACTAATATGACTGTTTGTTAATTGACTATAAAATGATTTCAGAGTAGGTAATTGTGACTCATTTAATCCGGCATAACTACTTACATACTTGTATGGAAAGATACCTTTTCTTTTTAATAATGCAATCTGTTCTTTAGGATAATTATCTTTTGTAAATTCATATGTGACTACATCTAATTCAGTCAATTAAGACGCTAGTTTATCGAGGGATGATGGCATAAAGCGAAATGAATCAATAAATCTAAAGTGAATGCGACTGTCATTTTCTTCTTTTATAAAAGATATACAGGGTGTCCAAAAAGTCTGGAAACACCCAAATAACTTTTCAAGTGATTTATTTGTAAAAAATGTCAAGGTTATATTCGATGTAATTTTCGACAAGGAATTCAACGGCGACCTTAGATTTGACCTTGAAGATGACCTTGATGGCTTTTTTAAGGTCAGGTCAATTTTTTTAATGGGAAGCACCATTTTTGACATCAGCAATAGAAAGAGCAGGAAATTTTACATTCAAAACCATTGAGGTCAATAATTTTCCATTCATCTTAAAGGTCATTTGGAGGTTATTCAATTTTGAGGTCTCGCAGAAAAACACGATTGAAGGAAATAGATCAAAGCTTACTTCAGCAGTTTTTCTTCAATCACAAGTAGCGCTGACCTCAAACCTAACCTTGTTCGTATCCTTTAAGGTTAATCCAAGGTTAAAATTTGTTTCTTAAGTCCCCCTCATTTGATATCGGCAATTGAAAAAGGAGAAGTTTCCATAGCGTTACCCAGAAACAATTATTGATTATTACCATTTCAAGCTCTTCTATTGAATTCGTTCAAATAATTTTCCGCAGCAGTAGTGTACAATCTGAAAAAATATTTTACTGGTTTTTGAATTTTCATATTCTGATCAGCTTGCGTCTTTTGCAAAGAAAAGTGCAATGGATAATCTCACTGATAGAGAAAGAATAACGCTTCTCATGTTGAGAGGTTGGGGTCCGGTGCAGCGATCTTATAGGGCTGTAAGGGATCTTTTCAATGCTACATTTAGGCCTAATAGGACTCTAATTTCATTTGCAACAGTTCAAAAAACTGTTAAAAGGATTGAAATTACCGGCACTATTAGTGACCTGCCTAGATCAGGTAGACCAAAGTCAGCAAGTAATGAAGAGAAGTCATTAGATGTTTTGTTAACATTCACTGAAGATGCACATACATCCACTCGTAGAGCTGCTCAAGAGCACGAAGTTAGTACATCATCTGTTCATAACATACTACATGAAGCGAATTTCCATCCCTACAAACACTGATTTCGACCGTCGCGTTGAATTTTGTGATGATATTATGGCTCGCATAGTTCAAAATCCTAACTTTCTATTTAACATAGTATTTTCAGATGAAGCTACATTTCAACTTGACGCAAGTTTGAATAGGCATAATTGTAGATATTGGGCAGCTGATAATCCTTATTGGGCACGAGAAGCTAAATCACAATATCCACAAAAATTAAATGTCTGGATTGGAATACTAAATGATAAAATTATAGGACCATTTTTTATTGATGGTAACTTGAATGCTCAAAATTATGACCTTTAAAATCAATGGAAAATTATTGATCTCAATGGTTTTGAATGTAAAATTTCCCGCTCTTTCCACCGCTGATGTCAAAAATGGTGCTTCCCATTAAAAAAAATGACCTGACCTTAAAAAAACCATCAAGGTCATCTTCAAGGTCAAATCTAAGGTCGCCGTTAAATTCCTTGTCGAAAATTACATCGAATATGACCTTGTCATTTTTTACAAATAAATCACCTGAAAAGTTATTTGGGTGTTTCCAGACTTTTTAGACACTCTGTATATCTTTCTTTGTTTTCAACTATTTCTCTAACATTTCCTTCAAAATCTGGATGTGTGGCTATTTCTTTTATAATAAAATGTGAGTCATAGCCAGTAAAATTATGAAATACAAGTGGTACGAAATTAGCGTTTCTATAATGTAAATTACATTTATTATGCGCTGCCCCTCTAAATTTACCAGTTAAATGACAATGATCTCTAACTTTCTTTTCACCATTTTTAAATTTTTGCATGCAGATATGACATTTTTTAGCGTATTTAAAATTATATTCTTCATAATCGGAAAGATTTATTTTTATGGCATTGTTGTATACTTCTTGTAAATGAGCTAATAATATCTCGAATTGCTTTATAATCCATTGAGCAGGCCTCTCATCTTCATCTGTTTTTTTTCTATCTGTTATATTCATCGATTTTTTATCATTAAAACTATATTTCAAATACATTCCTATACTAAAGGCTTCATGCTCTTGGTATACACGACCATTTTCAACCGGTTTTAAAATACAGTCAAAATCAGCATATATAATAAGTGGAACTTTTTCTCCGTTTTTTAAATTTTTGAATTTAAGAATACCATTTTTAGGTATTTCAATTGCACATTTATTTATTTTTGAGCAGTCTACCTCATGAGTTTTAAGTTTTTCTTCATTAGTAAAATAGTGTAAACACCGGTCGCAAAGAAAGATTTTGTCACGTTTCTTTTTTATTTGACATTTGACTAACGCAGATAAATTTTTTATTCAAACATAATGAAAATTTAATTTAAAATTTTCATCGGTATGATGTGCTGAATATTCCTGATCTCTATTTTCTTCATAAATATAAGAATCTTGAATTAATAAAAGATTAATATGCTTATATCGTTATAAATTATAATACTTAAATTATAGTATCTAGTCCTTTTTATAGTGTAGTCAATATGTTCATTCCATTTTAAATTATAGTCAAAGATAATTCCTAAGTATTTACATTTTTTTACCCTATTTAATTTTTCCATATTTATTTTTATTTCCAAGTCTTTAGGGACGCTATCACAATAATTTCCGAACGTTATGAAAACTGTTTTACTTATATTTAGTGTTAATTTATTTACAGCTAACTAGGTTGAGACTTCTTCAAGATATTTATTCATCTTAATTTCTATTTCTATCCACGTTTTTCCAGTGACAATTATTGCTGTATCATCAGCATATCGACGCCTCCTACGAAGAAAATCTCTTTTCAGTTTTGCGGCGAAGAAAATCCCTTCCAAAATTTGCGCCGAATATAATCCCCTCGCTGATTTTTCCGACGAAAAAGATCTCCTTCTACACTATTGCGACGAAAATAATCCCCTCGCTGATTTTTTCCGACGAAAAAGATCTCATTCTACACTATTGCGACGAAAATAATCCCCTCGCTGATTTTTCCGACGAAAAAGATCTTACAATCTTATAAAACAATTTTCTACCAATACTATCCCATACTTTTTAATCGAGGGTGCATTTATTTAAACAAATTATTTTATTTTACGTTTTGTGTTATCCTTTTTTTATACAATTTAATGTTAAACGTTGGTTTATTCATGGCTTATTTTTGGCTTATTCGTTAACTAAAACCATAGCTAATTATTAGTATACCAGCGATTTTACTTCATTTATTTTATTTCAATAAAGCGCAAAAACGCCAGAGACAAGACAGGCTAGTTTTTGTCGCAAAAGTACTAGAAAGGATAGTTTTTTGCCGCAAAAGATCTAAAAAGGTAAGTTTTCGTCGGAAAATCAGCTAAGGAGATTTTCTTCGTCGCAAAAATGCTAGAGGGGCTAGTCTTCGCCGCAAAATCGTTCAAGAAGATGTTCTTCGCCGCAAAAATGCTAGAAAGGATATTTTTCGCCGCAAAAGTTCTAAAAAGGATAGTTTTCGTCGGGAAATCAGCTGAGGAGATTTTCTTCGTCGCCAAAATGCAGACAGGGGATTTTCTTCGTACGGGGCGTCGATATGATATTATATTTTCAGTCATAGTAATTAGTAGGTCATTCATATACAGAATAAAAAATAAAGGTCCTAAGATTGTTCCTTGTGGAACTCCAGTGTTTATTGTTTTCCTATCACTTTCTTCTTGTCCTAGTTTTACTTTCTGTTTCCCGTTACTAAGATAGCTTTTTATTAGGTCATATGCTTTGCCTCTTATTCCATATGCATATAGTTTTTTTAGTAAGATATCATGATTAACAGTGTCGAAAGCTTTGGCTAAGTCAAGAAAAGTGATTGCTATAGGAATACTCTTATCTAGGTTTTATAATTGAGTGCATCTTTTGTTCCTTTATTTTAGCTGTATCTACATCTATTACTTCTATTTCTAAGCCATTCTGACAACCGTAAGATAGCAAAAACTTTAAAACTTGTCCGCTTGCTACCGGGGAATATATATCGTCAATTGCATTTTTCTGTTGGAATCCTCTTACTACTGCTCTTGCTTTATATTTACCGTTTGCCTTTCGAGTATATACCCATCTCATACTTATTACATTCTTTGCTAATTTCTTATCTACTAGTGTCCAAGTATTTCTTTCATTCAAACTATTCATTTCGTCATCCATAGCCTTTACCCATTCCTTTTTTTCTTCGCAATTAATCGCCTCCTCAAAAGTATTTGGAACATCAGCATTTACAAAATTTACATACATATTATGCGCTATCGGATTTCCATATCGGTTTATTGGACTTTTTTTCCTATTAGATTTTCTCTGTGCTTGTGAATTTTCGCTTTCATTATTTTGGTTACTTCTAGACTCCTCGAGAGTTCGAATAGACAGTAGATTTTTGTTTACATCACTTTCTTCTTCAAAGCACTCGTCATCGGTGTTTACATCGTTATTATTTTCACTGTCGTCGGACAAATTTTCGCTGTTTAACCTTAGACTTATTTCATGATTTTCGTTTTCATAACAAATCAATTCACATTCATTCTCTACAAACTTAACGTGTCTAGCATTTATAATCTTATTATTTATAAGCACTCTATAACTATTATTATTGTATCCAACTAAAATCCCTATTTCTGCTTTATCATCCCACTTATTTTTTCTTAAAACTTCTGGTTTTCTTACATATACTTTGGACCCATAAATTTTTATGACTTACATTTGGTTTTTTACTAAAGAATATCTCGTAAGGAGTCTTATTTTCTTGTGTATTTGCTATTGTCCGGTTTTTCAAGTGTGCAACTGTTTTGATTATTTCCGGCCAATATTTGCGATTTATTTTACATTCTCTAAACAAGCATCTTCCTATATCCATAGCGGATCTATTATACCTCTCTGCGACACCGTTTAGTTCGTGTACATAAGGTGGACAAGGTAAAAATTCAATTCCTTTATTCCTTGCAAAATCATAAATTTCTCTATTTAAGTACTCCTTTCCATTGTCACATTGTAATTTTTTAATGCATGTACCGAACTGATTTTCTACCAAGTTTACAAATTCTTTAAAATAAGCTACCGTTTCAACCTTATTTTTGATACAATAAATTTTTGTGCACTTACTATAATCATCGATGAATGTTAAAAAATATCTCTCACCTCCATAACCTATCATATCGCGTGGCATAACATTTAAATCAGTGTGAATAATCTCTAAGATTTCTTTAGTCTTAGTTCTATTGTTTTTAAACGCTATGTTTGTCATCTTACTTTGCATACAGTTTGAACATTTTAAATCATTTCTTTCAAATTTTCCTGGTAATCCTTCTACCATTTTATTATAAGCAAGTCTATCTAAGTAATTAAAATTTAAATGACCTAAAGCCCTATGCCATTTTTCTCTCTCTGTTAATTTTACAACATTGGCATAAACATTATTATTCGCATTGGCATACTCCCAAAAACTCTCCATGTGATACAAGCCATTATCCTTAGTCGCCACAGCAATTAGCTTTCTATTTTTATTAAAGATTTTTGCATATTCACCTCGAGCAATAATAGTATTTTTTCCAGTAATCTTTGAAAAACTTAGCAAATTTCTTTTTAATCCTTCTGCTAGAAAAACGTTTTCTAAATGTACTTCTGTTTCATTATGATATGTTTTAAACGTTGTTCTAACAGTTCCAGTTTTCGTCGCTTTTAATATTTTATTATCGGGTAGTATTATATTAATAGGTTTTTCTAATTCGTTATAATCATAAAAGTATTTTATATCATTTACAATGTGGTGCGTGCACCCGCTATCTAATAACCACTTAATCATATTTGGATTTTCATTTTTATTCTCACCTAATTGATTGAAATTTACTTTCACTACCTGTGTTGCCCATGCTTCTGCTGATGGACCTTGCTGTTGGCTGCTCGATGCTGGTTTGTTGACGTAGGAGCGTCTTCCCGTCCTCGACCACGATGAAATCTTCCTCTGTTGTATCCTCTCGATGACCTTTGTTGACCACGTGTAGCATACTGCTCCCCTCGGCCTCTGCTGCTCTGCTGCGGCTGCTTGTAATTATTAACTTGATGTCTGTCTTCGTTTACTCCAGTTTTCACGTTAAATGTACTCGCATTGGTTCTCCTTTCTGAATCACTTGTGTTTAAATTTTTTTCCATGATTTTCGATTTTACTAGGTCAACTGTCCTTTGATCTTCTTGTACTAAGTCAATAAAATCTCCTATGTAGCTGTAGTCTACAGGTAGCGCTTTGATTAAGTATCTCATTTTCTCCTCCTCTGTGACACTCGCGCCTGCTGCTTTTAACTCGTTGCAGCTTTTCTCGAACTCGGCAAAAAATTCTTCTACATTTGTATAATTTTTAAGTTTAATCATTTCTAATTTGTTTCTATTTATTATCTGTAACGTTGTAGATTTGTTTATGTACATCTTGTCAAATTTTTTAATCATATCCAGTGTAGTTTCGCATTCACTCACGTACTCCAATTGTTTATCCGATACTGCACTAATGAGTATAGTTTTGGCTTTTAAGTCTAACTTTTTCCATTCTCTGTCGGTTTCATTTTCATTTTTCTCTCTTTTCGCTGGTTCTACACATTCTTTATATTCTAATATATTCATCAACCTAAACTTCCAGCTACTATAATTTGCACCGTCGAATACTGGGATTGTAATGTCGTCGATTTTTGCTGAGCGAGACATTTCTTCTTCTTCTTGTTGCTTAATATTTTCTTCAATTTCACTTTTCAAAAATAATACTTTCTTTAGCGTGAGTAAAAAAACTTTTCTTATATAGTTTCTTGTATTTTTCTTTAACTCTTTTTTGCTTTCTTCGTTTTTAATAAAAGTATTGTCCTCGTTTTCTTTTGCAATATTTAAAAATTTATTCACAAAATTCATTTAGTTTTGCCATATAGGCATCTATTTAATTTCCTAAGCTTGCGTGCTTAGCGTTACAGTTCTCCACGTGCTCTCTTAGTGATTCACTATGCTAGCCATGTGCCTCTGAAAATCCACTCGCATCTATATTTAATCACTTATTTTTGCACCCTTTTCTTGTTTAAACACACTTCAGATTGTTTAATCCTTGCATTTTTCACTTTAGTTTTCACTTGAATAATTAACTACTCCCCAAAAAATTGCAGTTAATTAAGATTAAGTCAGAGCACGTTTTAATTTTTAATATTTGATGACACTTTTATTAACAACAATAAACCACGCTCTGCTACCATATTAAGGTACGTTAAAAAAAACAATTCGGTTGTTGATAATAATATTTTATTCTAGTGGTATCAATGTTAGGTTGGTAATGTATATCCGACGGTGTACATCGCTTGAGTGAAGAGAGTAAGGCTCTGCATTCCAATACGCACATATATGAGCTCTCTCACACATTCGTACAGTGTACTTTATACAAATGAGCTATAGGTTTGCTTACCGCTCATGCTTGCAGACTACATGTAACATAAATGTATATATATATTTTCTAATATTAATGAATCCAAATTGCTTTTCACTTAGAATATTGCTTTTATTAATAAAATCTATTATTCTAATGTGTATAATTTTCTCAAATAGTTTTGCAATTTTTGATATTAGTGATATTGGTCTGTAGTTATTAATGTCTTCCTTTTTACCTGACTTAAATATGGGTACTACCTCAGCAGCTTTTAGAGCATTTGGCCATAAAGATTTTTCCATACATTTATTAAAAATTTTAGCAAGTATATCTTCTATATAACTTGATATAATTTTTAATGTTTTGGCACTAATCCTGTCTACTCCTCCATTTTTATTTTTTAAGTTTTTAATTATTTTTCTAACCTCAAATTTGTTAGTTGGCTTCAGAAATATTGTGTTGATATTGCTAGAAAGTTGATTCATTGTATAATTATTTATGTTTCTAATTTTGTTACTCAATTTTTCTTCTAATTCACAAAAATGTTTGTTTATTATGTTTGCTATTTCACTTTGATCATTTATAGTATTATTATTATATTTAATTTCTCTAACTTTAATTTCTTTGTCTGTTTTGTTTCCAATCTTTGCGTTAATAATTTTCCATAGGTTTCTCATGTTATCACAGCTTTGTTCAACTTGTTTTTTATCATACCTTATTTTGGCATCTTTTACTAACTTATTTAATATTTTTAAGTAATTTTTATATTTTTCTCTTAACCTTTCGTTGCTTGGGTCTTTCTTAAGTTCTTTATATAATGATTCTTTTTTTTCACATGAATTTATTATAGAATTTGTAATCCATTCTTTTCTAGCAATGTTGTTATGCGTTTTTGTTTGAATTTGCTTTTTAGATTTTTCTAGACAATTTTGAATTTCTTCTATTACAAGGTTAATCGCATTATTTGTATCTTCTATTGTTTCATATTTTTCCCAAGTAACTTTACTGGCAATGTTTGCTAATTTTTTATAATCGTATATACTTTTTGGATTCTTTTTATCATGGTTAGCATCTTGATTATGTTTTGTGATTTTTACAAAAAGTGGAAAATGATCAGTGATCATATTTTCCAGTTAAAAAGTTTTTGCTTTAATTGTTCCATTTTTTATAAAAATATTATCTATACATGTACAATCTTTATTAGAATTACTATATGTTACGTCGTAAAAAGAATAATAATAAGTAGAGGAATGAGGGCAAAAGTACAGAGTAATATTGAATGAAAAATAGTGACCAAGATTCTTTTTACGACATACCAAAATCCGTAAAGAGGTAGAAAATATAAAAAGAATACAAAAGGCAATAAAAGAGATGAGGAAGGCTTCCCAACGATACGTCCATATATGGAGATATTTAGAGACAATTCGTAAACGGAAGCTAATCAATACCCAGAAATCAAACGTACCGCGCGAACCCATTTCTCTAAAAATAAGGCCTCAGAAGTGGCTCCTCGGAGGAATTTTATTTTTTCTCAAATTGTCATGTTTGACTAATTTATGATCGAATTCTAACGTAAAATAGAAGAACAAAGCCCACCAACACTGTGTCCAGGGGCATATGCCCCAAGAGCGTGTCACACATCAGCGCGAAAACAGATTAGTCACGCCCGAATTTCGGACAAGAAATGATCGTAAATTGGAATAGCCGAATTTTTCCAAGAATCGAGCAAAATAAGTGCACAACACCGGAAATCACCGGAGGTACCATAAAGGAGTATAAAAGCCCGAATCTAGGAAGAGCCACCGTTCAGTCGTATCGAGTCTATACAGCACATAATTATCGTCCACACCAGCCATATCCGCGAAGCTACCAGTCTACACAGGGACGAGGCGCTCCGAGCATTACGAGAGATAGCCCGCTGCGGACTTGAGATCTGACGCCCCGATCAGGCTGCCGGTAAAGTGCCGGGCCAAGGCAACGGCCTATTCATTAACATTTGAGGGACGAGGATAGCAGCAGAGACTCCAACACCGGGCTAGGCGACTGACCCACCGACGCAACCAAGAAAAGCTGCTGTCCGGCGTCAACATAAGAAGAACGAGAGAGAGAGAGAGAACGAACGAGCATCGACACCTTCGGCTCGGAGTAACGAGGGACAGCGGGACCCGCCGCGACCTGCCGTAACCAGCCGACCCAACCCAATGTATCCAAGAATCTACGCATCTCATTTATTGCGAGGTACATGAAATAATTTTAAAAAGAATTAACTTTAGAACATTGCGTCTTGCGTTCGAAAATTGTATAATCATTGTAATTCCACTTGAAGTTTTTAGTCATTAAAATTTATAATCTTTGAAACTGTGTGAACCATATTAATTTATTTTTCCGAATAAATTTAGCCTATATTCCTTATCCTGGACGTAACAGGTATTAAGGTCTATAAGTTAAAAACTGGTGCATCGGCCGGGAAATAAAGAATATGAGTCACAACAAATAAATAAATTCAATTTGAAAAACTTTAAAATTGAGTAAGAATGACGGAACAACCGAATGAAACGGAGGGATCTAGTCTCTTCAAGCAGATCTTTATTAAATCAATTCCGAGAGAAAGAGACAGAATTAACAACCATTATAAATAATAAGAAACCTGAAGATAAAGACTTAGCAATCAATAAAGTACGTGAATTAACTAAATTAACTAAAGAAATAAATTTATCTCTCGCGGTACAAGAAATTGGGGAACCAATAAAATCAAAATTTTCTGAACTAGAAGTAACTCAAGTATTCGCGGGGCCATATAGGGAAAGTAACGCTTTTAACGAATCTTTTGGAGAAGAAACAGAGGAAAAAGTTGAAGAAAGTCATCCACACGAACAAATACAAAGAAACACAAAAATTACTCTAAAACCACCGACTCTTAGGCTGACGACTAGCACTCCCATTGGGACAGCTCAAAAACAGTGGCAACACTTGAATAAATTACCCGAAATAAAAGAGTAACACTTAAAAACGATCCACGAAATTAAGACATCACTACACAGAGACATTAAGGCAGAACACGTAACTACTTATTTCGAGGAGAAAGAACACGCGTCCGCTTTAGAGGCACAAGTACGAGGAACTTGTTGATTTATTAAAAGAAGACGTAATATCCTACACTAACAAACAGATTATAGACGCACAAAACGAGACTAGAAAAACGGATACTAATCACTCAAAGAAACCTCCAACGGACGATAGAACCCTATATCATTCAGCAATTGAAACAAACACAGAAATAATGAATACCACATACGTAAGAGGTCTATCTTTAAAAGACGCATTAGATTTAATACCAAGATATAATGGACAGAATGTACCTTTATCACAATTTTTAGATGGTTGCATGGAAGCAAAAACCATATTACCCGAAAACTTAGAAGCAGAACTCGCGAAATTAATTCGAATGAGGTTATACGGCGAAGCTTTGAATTGTGCAAGGGGGCAAATTTTTACGAGCGTAGAAGAAATAATTCAATATTTCGAAAAAATATTCGGGTCGGGAAAAACTTATCATAATTGGACAGGTGAACTCGCAAAAATAAAGCAAAAGAATAACGAAACGGTAATCTCCTATTTAAATAGGTTGCGCGAAATAAAACAAGAAATTTTAAAAACTGCTACTTATGAGAAACGCATTGATAAAAAAGAGACATTTGAGAGAAGTTTAAAAAATGATTGTCTAAAATTCTTTTTAAGAGGTTTAAAATGGGAAATTAGGGCACGCATGAGAATGCAGGAGGATTTTAAAGTAGCAAGGGAACAAGCATTAGAAATAGAAAAAGAGTTTGCGTGCAGTATTTTAGAAGCGGAAGACCAAGGGGAAACACGTGAACGGACACCTCGAGACACACGAAAGGTACACTTAATGGAGAATATTGGGGAAACATTAGTATGCGCATATTGTAAAAGAGTCGGACATGTGGCGACAAACTGTCTGACGCTAGCCCGCTCACAGTTTGGAACAAGCCGAAATGCATGGACAACTCGAAATACTTACAACGATCGGTTTAATTATTATTCACGACCTAACACCAATTATGATAATTTGGCTAGAAATAGAAACTTTAACCAGCCCAATCAGCAAAATTTCGGAGGTTGGAACTCCGAGAATCGAGGCAGAATACCCTTTTTACCCAATAGAAATAATAATATTAGAGACAACAATAATAGTTTAAACAATAATAATTTTTCAAATAACAATAATTATGCGAGTAATTTTCCGAATAATAGAAATTTTTCCGGGACTACAAGACAAAATAGTCAAGATATTAGGAACATGGGGGGACCGATCCCATATAATTATGCACGACAAAATAATAATAATAGAAGAAGCTTTACCGAATGCTTTTACTGTGGAAAGCCCGGACACATACAATGGGACTGTTTCCAGTATCAAAGGGACTCACGCGGTCACGTACAAAACTCGCGAAACGGACCCAATCTTCCTCTTACCGGCGCGCAGAGGGAGACCCCAGCGGCCACGCGCCCACCCGTCGAGAAGGTTGGCACCTCACAAGAGTCGAGAAAATAAACTTAACCGCAAACAATTGTTCTCCCATAATAGAATTAGATATCGGAGCATTTAATCGTCCTTTAAATTTTATGCTAGACACAGGAGCGTCCGTGAATATAATTAGGCAGAGCGAAGTGTCGCCATATACACCTATCGATAGAGCCGAAATATTAATATTAAAAGGGATAACCAAACAATCTATAAATACTTTGGGTAAAATTAGAGTTGATTTTTATAATAAACAAATAGATTTTCATGTCGTAAATGATGACTTTCCGATATATGAATCAGGGATATTGGGCACTGATTTCTTTAAACAAAACAATGCACAAATAAATTATAAAGAAAATTATTTGGATTTAAATGGACTTATTATTCCTTTTACGGAATTGTGTCAAAATAATGAAGAAATGTTGATTAATTATTTTATGGATTTTGAGAGAAAATATCGTTGGAAAGAAAATCTTATGAAGAAGACTTATCAAGGAATAATCAAGAGATTATTAATAAAAATAATGATGTTATTTATGAAGAAAAATAAATTTGCAAGAATTACGTCGATGAAGAGAATAAAGAGATATATGTGGAAGAAGAAATTTGTAATGAAAATAAATATGGAAAACAAGAAAAAGTTAATAAAAGTAGCGAAGAAAAAGAAACAATTAAGAAAATATATTAAGTAGCTTAATTCCAGGGTTTTTTTTTTTTCCGACCACTTTTCACGTCTTGACCGACGATACTTGTAGATGATGTAACTTGGTCCAGGAACATTTTTTCCGCTTCGATTTTTTTCTCAATGACCAAGTGCGGGGTGGGCTGCCTTGTAGACGACGTCCCGTCGTCCTGGGGGTGTTCCTGGACACATGGACATCGTCTACAGGAAGCGCCCGATTTTTTCTCAATGACTAAGTGCGGGGTGGGCTGCCCTGTAGACGACGTCCCGTCGTCCTGGGGGTGTTCCTGGACACCTGGACATCGTCTACAGGAACAGCGGCCGATTTTTTTCTCAATGACCAAGTGCGGGGTGGGTTGCCCTGTAGACGACGTCCCGTCGTCCTGCGGGTGTTGTCCTGGACACCTGCACATCGTCTACAGGAACAGCGCCCGATTTTTTCTCATGACCAAGTGTGGGGTTGGCTACCTTGTAGACGATGTCCCGTCGTCATGAGGGTGTTCCTGGACCACTGCACATCGTCTGCCAGGAGCAGCGCCCGATTTTTTTTTCTCAATGACCAAGTGCGAGGTCCGGTTGCCCTGTAGACGACGGTCCCCGTCGTCCTGAGGGTGTTCCTGGACACCTGCACATCGTCTGCAGGAGCAGCGCCCATTTTTTCTCAATGACCAAATGCGGGGTGGGTTGCCCCTTTAGACGACGTCCCGTCGTCCTCTGAGGGTGTTCCTGGCACACCTGCACATCGTCTGCAGGAGCAGGGCGCCGATTTTTTTCTCAATGACCAAGTGTGGGGTGGGTTGCCCTGTAGACGACGTCCCGTCGTCCGGAGGGTGTTCCTGGGCACCTGGACATCGTCTGCAGGAGCAGCGCCCGATATCTTTATTAATGACCAAGTGCGGGGTGGGCTGCCCTGTAGACGACGTCCCGTCGTCCTGAGGGTGTTTCCTGGACACCTGGACATCGTCTGCAGGAGCAGCGTCCGATTTTTTCTCAATGACCAGTGCGGGGTGGGCTGCCCTGTAGACGACGTCCCGTCGTCCTGAGGGTGTTCCTGGACACCTGGACATCGTCTACAGGAACAGCGCCCGATTTTTTCCTCAATGACCAAGTGCGGGGTGGGTTGCTTTGTAGACGACGTCCCGTCGTCCTGACGGTGTTTACTGGACACCTGCACATCGTCTACAGGAACAGCGGCCGATTTTTTCTTAATGACCAAGATCGTGGTGGGCTTCCCTGTAGACGACGTCCCGTCGTCCTGAGGGTGTTCCTGGGCACCTGGACATCGTCTGCAGGAGCAGCGCCCGATTTCTTTATTAATGACCAAGTGCGGGGTGGGCTGCCTTGTAGACAACGTCCCGTCGTCCTGAGGGTGTTCCTGGACACCTGGACATCGTCTACAGGATCAGCGCCCGATTTTTTTCTTAATGACCAAGATCGTGGTGGGCTGCCCTGTAGACGACGTCCCGTCGTCCTGGGGGTGTTCCTGGACACATGGACATCGTCTACAGGAAGCGCCCGATTTTTTTCTCAATGACTAAGTGCGGGGTGGGCTGCCCTGTAGACGACGTCCCGTCGTCCTGGGGGTGTTCCTGGACACCTGGACATCGTCTACAGGAACAGCGGCCGATTTTTTTCTCAATGACCAAATGCGGGGTGGGTTGCCCTGTAGACGACGTCCCGTCGTCCTGAGGGTGTTCCTGGACACCTGCACATCGTCTGCAGGAGCAGCGTCCGATTTTTTTCTCAATGACCAG
>JACCID010000623.1:0-22845 GCA_018906775.1 Sycophila sp. Sp_5
GAAAGTTAAGAAAAAAACAGTAAAAATCAGGAAAAAAAAAAGAGGAAAGAAGCAACAGGACTAAAAAAAAACCAGATCGCGATGTTGTTCGAAACACCACAACAACGAGATTTGGAGATTCCCCTCCACGATTATTTCGCCTGCCTCCGTCACCAAAACGCAACCCACCAACTTGAAATATCTCCCCTTCCTATCTCCCCTCCCTCTATGCCTGCCTATCCTCCACGAATCTCGCCATGCCGTCAACACCGCAACCCAAGCGACCTTAAAAGTATCTCCCGCGTTCCTGAATTATGGAAGACTGCCAACCCCAGTGAAGAGCTTGAGACGAAAAGTTGAACCCCCGCGTGAAGTAATCCCCGTTGATCCAGAAGTGTGGAAAGATAGGATGAAGAGGCTGGATGCATTGAGAGACCTGGTTGCGAAGTTCGTCGATGAAGCGAAGGAGAAACAAGGAAAGCAGTATAATCGGGGACGAAAAGACGTGCGATTCTCGGTCGGCGATCAGGTCTTACGTCGTGAGTATCCATTATCGAAGGCCGCTGATAAATACTCCGCGAAACTGGCCCCGAAATACTCCAGATCTTATAAATCCTTGAAGTAGTGTCCCCCACCGTGTATTTAGTTAAGACGGAGAATGCGAAGAGGAGTGCGAAGGTTCACGCATCGCAGATTAAGCGTTGGTTACCCCCGCGGAGTAGTCGAAAGAAGTAGGAAGTAGTGAGGTCGTTGAAGAGGAAAAGTATGCGTGCGGAGAGTGGAGATTTGCGTTAGAATCACCCCGACGGGTTATTATGCGGACCTTCCCCTGATATCGCCTGCGTAAAACCCCTTTTCTTTGCGTACACATATGTTTCAACTCACTCTAATGAATCGTATGTTTTGTTTTGTTTTTCATGACCCTTACCCATACCATTCCCACCCCAGATGTCAAGAAGAGTTCGAGGAAGTCCGCTGAGAGGAGCGCGCCCGAGGTACAACTCGGGCGAGTTCGTGGATGAGCACGCCCGTGCTCATGATCGAGCTGCTCTCGAGGCAGCGGTCCGGTCGGCGTTCTCCCGGCCAGCGGGGCCCATTGAGGGTCGTAACGACCCCGTTGTGTTTGAAGGCTCCGTCTGCCAGGCAGACGGAGGGGGTGAGCGCCGGCAGAACGACCGTGAGTTGAGAGAGATAGAGGAGGGGGCTCGCGGCGTGGATGCTTGGGCCGGGTCATGGCCGCATCCACCCCGAGTCTCGCAGCTTAACCACGGACTCGAGCTCGTCAGCGAAGCGGAGGAAGAAGAGGAGGTTGCTGGAGCAACCCCATCAACCCTGATCGGCGAGGAGGCCACGGGAGCGGAGGTCTCGACTGCCAACCAGCAGCGGCTCATCCAGCTTCGGGAGAGCCTGGAGGCTCGGGAGGCACGAGCGGCTGAGGAGGAGCTGGAGCGGGCGCTTCGGGAGATGGAGGAGGAAGACCACACCACCACCCCTTCCTTGTCCCAGCCTTCCGATAAACCTCCTACAAACCCGGAACTGGAGCTCGCGGTGTTGGAGTCGGCACCAAACCCCACGGCTCAAGAGCAGATAGCTCCCCCCGCGTTGCCCCCCACCCCCGCGTTATTCCCCAGCCCCATATTACCCCGAATCCCCGCGTACCTTCCCTTAATCCCCGCGCCACAGGTACCGGTTAAGGACCTGGGGTACTTATATATACCAGAGGAGGAGGAAGAAGGAAGAAAAGAGGAAGAGACGGCTGCTCACCCCATTCCAGGCAGCCCGGTGACTGAGATCACCCAGATGATCCAGGGGCTCGGCTCGGAGATGGGGGGGATGGACGGCCAGGACGCTCCCGCCAACCCTGCACCCATCGTCTGGGCCCCGGCAATCCCTCCCGAGGAGGCCGGAATCGTGATCCAGGAGGTGGCCGCGATGGACACGGATGAGGGCGGCCTGGATCGGGCCAAACTCGGGCGCTGGCAGGGGGCAATCCCGAAGGATCGCACCCTGACGTGGCAGAGGTGTGACTGGGTGCGACAGCCACCCACCGCCCCGCCCCAGCTGAAGACGGCGACTCCGAGGACGTCGAGAAGGGAGAAGGAGGAGAGGAAGAAGAGAGAAGAAGAAGCCAGGAAGGAAGAAGAGAAGGAGAAGAAGAGGCGGGAAAGAAGAAGGCGAGGAGAGCCTAGCGCGTCCCCGCCCCCGCCTGCACCCGAGTCATACGACTCAAGGGTCGTAGCGGTGGACACGGCGCAACCGTCGTCTCCCATGGAATGGGACGACGACTACGTCGCACCGGCTAGCGGCAGCCGACGGCAAGCGGAGGGGTTCCAAAAGGGATTACTACCCGATGCTCCGACTGGACGACGGGTACAAACGTCATCGGTACAATCCGAGGCGACAGCTTACCGTCAACGACTACGAGCCGGCGAGCTGGTCGCCTCGGAGACCTACCAGTCCGGAGCCGGGTCCCCCGTCGTCCCGCACTCCCTCGGCTACCATCACGAGGCCAGGAGGCCTCCCTCAGCTGCCCGGCCCCAACGACCGAAGAGGACGAGGAAGAGGAAGGAGAGAGGAAATCCCCGCGCCCACAAACCCCAGGAACCCCGCGAACAACCCCCCTAACCCCGCGAACCGAGCCCCAACCCTAACACCACCCCAACAGGAGGAGGAGAGGAGGAGGTACATGACGCGAGGTGTCATGTTTGGCGACCTCGCGTCAGTGCCCATCGACAGCATATTTGCGTAGGCAAAGTCGTCGCGTCGTAGGCAAGACCTCGCGTCAGTGACCCTCCGGATGCATATTTGCGTAGGCAAAGTCGAGTTGCTCTTGGGCTGAGTACGGAGGAATTACGTAACTCATTATGTGCCGAAGTCCGACCAGGTAATCCGCGATAGCTTCCCCGGCTCCTTGGGTACGACGACGCACCTCTTCCCTAACGCGCAATTGGAAATTTACTCCACCGAAGCGGCGGCGAAATGCCTTGGTAAATTGCTGTCAAGTGGTCCAATGAGACCTTTCAAGGCGAAACCATTGCAATTCCACCCCGGAAAGAAGGGCAGGCATAGCATCCAAAAGATCAGCTTCGGCTAATCGGGTGCCTCTGCGGCACTCCCCAACTCGAAGCAAAAATTCTTCCGCACTATGATCTCGCTTTCCGTCAAAGGATAAATTCCACCTTCGCACAATTTCCCCCGCATGCACCAACGGGTACGCTGCGTTTCTCGGGGTGGAGGCATCCGCCATGAAGAAAGGTGACGGAGCGAGTGTGGAGCTGACAAAATTTCCTGACGTACGTGGCGGAGATTCCACTGGCGGGATATTCGAAGCGAATGAAGCACGCGGTTCTTGCGTTGGAACGCTTGGGAAGATAGACGGCACAATATGAGGGGTTGCTCTAGACACAGGAACTGTCTGAGCTGCGGGGCGATTGACATTTCCAGGCGCCTCCAGCGAGGCTTGTTCCTCTCGGACGGTATTCAACAACGACTGATGTTGAATGAACGAAAAACGTCCCGATAGAGGAGGCATGCCTATCATCGTGGGTGGCGCCGTACTTACAACACTTTCAGCTCCGCGCAAAACAGAGGGTTCGAACGGAACTTGACTAGAAGGTAAAACATTTTGACGCTCGCTGAAAACTACTCGCGTACCCGACGTTAACTGTGCCTGCACATTTCCTAGCGTGTGAGAAGGCCAAATGCCTGTCGAGGTAACTGTAGTTACAGCCCGCGCGCTAGGCACAGGTTCACGAGGTAGCTCGTACGCGCGATCAAAGTTCGCGGCCTCGTCCCGATATGCGTCTCGAATACTAGGGCAATTCCCCTTCCCAGACGTACTAGAATTGTCCAAGGCACCGTCTTCCGCTTCGCTCCATGCAACATTAACATGAGCTCGTTGTTTCAACTGATGTCGGATTAAGCGGTAACGTCGCTCGGCCTTCGTACCGGACTCACGCAGTGAAAGACTCCGAAGAGCCGCGACAACATCCTGCGGGGATAAAGATTCCACCCATTCAACGACCGCTACTAAATTTCTATCCGACATGTTGTAAATCCGCGAGAACGAAAAAAAAAAGAGAGAAAAAAAAATCAAAAGGAACTAATTTGGCCGCGTTACGCACAATTTACACGGTCTACTACAGCTGACCAAAACACAAACGTGCCTCGAGCACGTGTAGCTCGCGACGGCAACTAAATTAGTCGAAACACAACAACGGAAAACAAACAAAAAAAAAATAATTTAAATTTTTGATAAAAAAATTAATTTAAGAAAATCACTAATAAAAAAACTCAGCCGTGTTACGCGCAATTTACGCGGTCTGCACGATTAAAAACGATGTGCCTCGAACACGCGTAACTCGCGACGGCAATTAATAAGGACAAAAGAAAAAAAACTTTTACAACAATTACTTCCCAAAAATTTAAACGAGCCAGAATTTCAAAATCAACCTCTTCCGTATTACGCACAATTTACACGGTCTGCAACAATAAAAGAATGACATGCCTCGAACACGCGTAACTCGCGTCGGCAGAAGTAAAAAAATTTCTATTTTCTATATTAAGTTCAACTTTGGGATTTGTGAATTCGAGAAACACAAAAAGAAGAAGAAATTAAGCACAGAAGGGATAAAAAAAAAGCCAAGCAAAAATTCCTTCCTGCCTAAGCAGCAACAAAAAAAATTTTAGCACTCACTCTAACCACTCCGGAGCTTTACCCTACAACGCCAAGTAAGCGATGGTGCAAGGTTGCGCGAGCGCGAGATAGCCACAAGGAGGGAAAAGAGAGAATAACACAAATAAAATAAGAAAATAATTTTTTTTTTTTTCCGCGTATTACTATCGCTTCTTTGCACTCAAAACACAGGCATGCGCTACGGAGCAAGCTCACGTCGCCGCCTGTTTCGCCTTAAATGCGTTTTCCGCGCGAGTATGCAACGAATTAAATAAAAAAACGAAGAGAAATTTCAGTCAAAATTTTACATTACAACGAGAAAAGGTTCCGACGTGAGCCACGGTACACCGACGCACACATACTACCGCGCGCGTAGCCGAGGTAAACACGGTGACGTTGTGCGCGAGCCGCGAAATTCCGAGAACTCGGCCGCTACGCGCTCGCACTCTCGGTCCGCGTGTCTGCCTGCCGCTGGCGATGCTACGCGCTGCTTGCGCGGACTCCTAGTAAATCACAACGGCTCGACACTGCACAATTTTAGGCCAGAGTACGGCACGCGCGTTGTTCTCGCGAAGGAAAGAAAAAAAAAATCTAATCACGAACTAACACTCGCGCACTACACTCGCGGATTCGCGCGACCAATGCCTCGATACAAACGCTACTTAATCCTCTTACACGTACCTTGAACAATTTTTCTTATTAACCAAAAAAAACCCAAAACGTCGGAGGCAGCTTCGCTCGCGTCGTCCTCACGTCTCCAGGGTGCATGGCAGCAGGGGACTCGAAAAAGGCAGCGGAAGCAGGGTCAGCGGCTGCGTCGCTTATTTCGCTCTGTCTACTAGTGGCACTCACATGCGCGCCTCGGGAACTCGCGCGCCACTCAACCGCAGCGTTCTCTCTTACTCCCGTGCTCTTGCCTACCCGTCGCGGCACTATTTCTCGCGGCGTAGTAAAACCGACCGCGGAACACCCGCGGCTCGCCGGCTAACACTGCGCAGCGCCCTGACGGAGAACTCGCACTCACGCGCTGAACTCCAAAATTTTACAGCAATTTTTAAATGAAATATATTTTATTGCGAAGGCAATTGCCTTCGACTTAATTGTATAAATTATTGCTCGCAACCTCCCACAAACTCTCACACAATTTAACTTTGCCTTTACGGGAAAGAGAAAAAAATAAATTAGATTTTAAAAATTTTTAATTTTTCACCCAAATAATTCGTAGGCAAAATTTTGCCGTTCTAAAAGCACCACGTTGTTGGCGCCACTTGTAACGGGCAACCGGCCGCGCAAGTTAAGATAATTACAAATATTGGATCCGCGGAATAAATCAACGTCGGAATCCAAGTGAAAAGATTTAACATCCCGATTTTAAGGGGATGGGGCGCCAGGCACTGTAGAATAAAATATGGCGAGCAGTGCCTCTCGTCAATAAGAATTTAATTCGCACAATAAGGACTCTCGTTCCGGCTATTCAGCGGAGAGTCGTGAGCTCGCGAACGGCAAAGTCGCTGGAGGTTGCTGACAACACAATGACATTAATACACAAAAAAAATAAATAATTAGATCAAACGTAACTCTAAATGTGCCTTTATTTAGCCAGCAACTTAAGGCGTGCGGCTTTCCAAAATAGGCAATTACAATGATTTCAGAATTTAACAGATCAAATTAATAGCTGAAGTTTCAGATTTACTCAATAACATTTTCAATACTTGAATTCAACAATAAAATTAGAATTAAATTAACTCCACCAAAAATGTACGCGGACGCTAATTAATTATAAAAAGGCGCATAAAGGCGCAACAAAAGAAATACAAATGCCTTATAAAAATACGCGTAATCAAGGGCGAGGCACGAGCACCCTGGCGTAAATTCTATTTGCCTCAACGTAGGCGAACAAAACCACTTATCTTTCGCCTAATGGATTGCCACCTTGTCCTGCCGGTTTGAAGCTGCCGATTGTATCTCCTGATGTTGCTCGACCACAGGGCCTGAAGGCACGCAAACCGCGAAATTAAAGAAAACGTGGGTGCGCCACGGAACAAAAATAGAAAATAAATTAAATAAGGGACTTTTAAGTCAAGCAACGCGGCGCGGAAGTTGCTCCAAGCGATCCTCCCAGTAGGCCAGCCAGTTGCGAAGTCGCAGAGCGCTGGTTCCCTCGGTGAGGCCAAGGCACCGACGCTCGTCGCCTTGTCGGCATCACCGCTGCCAATTGGTCGCCTTAGCTCAGGTGATTCTGGAGGGCCAGTGGAAAGGTGAAAACACCTCGTCTCTTGCCTCTTCATCCCTCGGCTGTCCTCCTGAAAAATAGGGGAGATAAGTGCTGGTTCATGTAAACATTATTCCGAGCCGCAGCGAGTTTAACTCGCTGATGAAATTTTCGTGCGGCTCGGCAGCACTGCCTTCAGGCAATAATGTACCGGCTAAAATTTGAGGAAATTAAGTGAGAGGCTATACTCATCTTTTGAGACGAATCGGACCCTCCGTTGCCCTTGGCTGTTATCCCAGCAACGGTGTGCCTTGGATGACGACGGCGATCGGTACCTGGCTCACTTCGGTGCGCATCTGCAGGCATATTGGCCGAGGCATCTTCTTCTGAAATGTGAAAGCGCTTCCGCGGAAAATACTATTTCTAACGCAATTTTAGGCAGTGGTGGAGGGACTTCCCATCTGGCTGCTTGTTCACTCATCAAACTGACACGCGAAGTAACGGGCGAAAAAGCGCCACGTTACAACACAAATTTTAGAAGACAAAATTTACTTTGACTGTCTGAAAAGTGTGGTTGAGTTTTGTAAAAATGTAAGAATAATGATGTCAAAGAATATTTTTAAACTTTCGAATATAACGTACGTAGGAAAAGAAAAAGTTGTTCAACGAGATATAGCAGAAAAATTTGGTATTTCAAAGAAAGCCAATATGTACTACAAAATTATTTTAGACAATTGCATTTTCATGAACAGCAGAAAAACAATCGTAAGCTCCTGTGGTAGTTTTGTACAAATTATCGATGGACGATTTGTTAAATTAATCGATTTTATTATTGATCAGAATAAGGAATTAACCATTTGTGAGATTTGCGACGCGGGGTACTGCGGGGTACCCTCGTGTCGTCGCGAGCTGGCACAAGCGGGCGCGAGCGCGGCTTAGGTTAGGCTAAGCCGACGCTCGCGGGAGAGATTGCCAGGTTGGCAATCGAGGGAAATTCTCTCGAGCCTTCATCGAGGAAGGACGCGCGCGCGTGTGGTTCGTTTGCTCTCTCTTTCTCTCTCTCTCCATTAGATTGCGGTCGTGGACTCTCGTGCGGTGAGAATCAAGGCTCCCGTAGACAGGCCACAGCGTAGTTGCATATCGGGACCTCGAGCACGGGCTCGAGGTCAGACTTAGCGCGTGTCACGTGGAACGGGCAAGCGGGTTCCTTCTTGTGTGTATCTGCGCGTGTGCGTACGTGCGGAGCAGGCAAGCGGCCTGCTCCCAGACACCGCAGTTTGTTTACGCGGAGCAAAGCCGTTGCTCTGCGTAAACACCACCGATCGCGAATCGCGCGATCAGCCGACAGATTTCGGCGCAGCCGAGAATTTGAAGGAGTGCGCGCGTTTGCGTTCGAGCGAGGCTCTACTCGGCTATACTCGGGCGCGTTCGGAGCAGTCGGCTCGCGCGCCCGACTCCTACTAACTTCTCCGGGACGCAAGCATTTGAAATTTCATTTACGGAGGAAAGAAAGGCCTCCGACTTGCATCTTATTTGTGTCGTTATTTCGAGTAATCCGCAGGACTACACGCTACACCGTTCCTATCCTAACCTCCCGGATACCGCCACTCTTCCGTAGAGCTGGGCGGCCGGCATCAGCTGTCCAGGAGGACAACAGCTACGCGAGCGCGAGGAACGCGCTCGCATTCCATCACGCGAGTACGAGAAGCAAGAGTACAGGCGTACTCTCGCGTTGTACACGGGCCGCGGCGACGTGCGATCGCCGTCGGTTGCTCGCGCGAACCCCGAGGTAAGGACCTCGCGGGGCACTCGTGCGTGCCCCATTGCACCCGTCTCGCGGAAAAAGGTCTCCTCCGCTAGACAAAATAGCAGAAGGAACCCCGTTACAGATTATAAATACCAAACAAAATTATTATTCTACTGTAGTTGGAGATGTCACTGAATTTACAGAAAATATATGCGTATATACTTACAATATATGGAGAATTTATGTGTACATTAAAATTAAGCTAAAAATGTATATTACACCAGTGCCTTACAAATTACACTACGGAATTTATTCATACTTACAGAGTTTTTAATGATTTAACAACCATTTAATTGAATATTTTTATATATACTTAGTGTCCGCATCCTTTACCAAAATCTACCATCCAAAAGCACCAACAGTTTGCCAAATTCCTGTTCGAAGATTTGCCCGAATCCCGCTGCAATATCCATCCATCCAACCAAAATTCTAGAATAAAAGCCAAATTCCGAGAGCAAAAAAATCGAAAGTTGTTATTGTGAAAGATGTCCAGGTGCCCAGGAAACCTCTCTAATCGATGAGACACCTAGCAGAAGCAAGCCGACTAAGAGGAGAATCGAAGAGCAAAAAATCGAAAATTATTTCTGTGGAGGATGTCCAGGTACCTTTTCCGATTGACAAGACACCTTGCGCAAGGAAGTCGATCAGAAATCCAAGTCCGTTTTATTGTTATTAATTTTACTATATTGATTTAATATTATATTTTTTAAAGTTATTATATTCTATTATTATATACAATATAATTTTCTATATTATTGGTTTTTTTTTTTTAATATTTTTTACAGAATAGGCGCGCAATTAGTTCCGTCTCTTTTTTCTCGAGAAGGTGACGCAAAAGGCGATACGAAAAACGACACGAAATGCGATACGAAAAAATGCGTACCCATTTTCAGTAGGGACTTTACAAACTTTCCATTCTTGAAAACAGCGTTTTCTTCAACTTTATCTATCTTGAAAGAATCGAATTTTAAAAGAAATATGAAGAAAAAAGTTTTTTTTTTGTGTCAAGTTTACGTAAGAATTTTCTCTCTCTCTCTCTCTCTCTTCATCTCGTCGAGCCCGCTTAATTGTTGAGCGCCAGGCGCCTTGTAGACGCCGCCGGATCACGAACTCCGCGCTCCGGTTGAGAATTCTTTTTCCCAGGGTTGGGGGTCCTCCCGAGACTACCACGTACACGTGTCAATGGCTGACGCTCCGTTGACTACGCGGACCCAGCTACTCACTCGAGGTAGCCGGTGCACTCCCGATTTGCTGAGAATCAGCTTTGACCCACAACCTCACAACACACCCAACACTTGAAATCAAACTCGAACACTTGTGAATTTTATCTAAAATATATATTGCCTCCTGGCTTAGGGGAATACACTTGTTTGTGGATATGTGTGCGCGGCGCGGATCACGTTCGCGGGACTTTCCGAGGGAGAGATATAATAAATATGGGGAAGAGAAACCCGTATGAGCGTGTACGCGGGGCTCACCGTCTCGAAAAACTCTTCCGTCCTAACTATACTTCTCCTCGACAAATACTCCTCACGACTCGCTAAACTCAAAGAAACTCGAAAAGTGCGTCCGACTGCGAAGCTAGCTTTCGGCTGAATGGCGTGGCGTCGCGGAAGTCTGCTCCCTCGCGACGTCAGCCCTTATTCCTTCTCACTCGCACTTACTGATTTTACCTCCTCTTTTCTCTCTCGAAGGGTTTTCTCCGCGGTCCGCGTCCTTCCGCGCCGATCGACTTCCGCCCGCACCGACGATACGCACGTCGATTGGCTGCACAACGTCAACGCAGCCACTCGATATCGTCTAATGCGAGCGCGAGCGCGAGTTAAATTCAAGCGGCCGCTCTCTTTCTTTCCGCGCTTTCCTCTTTCTCGCACGCTACTCTCTCTCTCTCTCTCTCTCTCTCGCCGATACGCGCGCGACGCCTCGACTCGCGCGCCAACTCAACTACGCTCTCTCACTCTCGCACCTACACGTGCGCGCCGCCTCGACTCGCGCGCCAACTCGTATACGCGCGCTTTCTCTCTCGCACCCATACGCATGGTCAGCGCTCGACCACGTGTTGTGCGCGGGCCGAGTACATGCTTCCCCGGGTGCGCGGGTGTTGTGTGTGTCGGTGTGCGTGTCTGTGTTGGTGTGGGGATGTCGCCAGGGCGGCGTTTGCGTCTCCGGTGGTCGGCGTCATGGCGGCGCCGAGCAGCTGGCCTCCTTCGCCTCGCCTTACCGCCAAGCCATCTCCGTCGCCTCGTCGCCAGCCGTCGTGATTTGCTTCGTCGGCTGTGCCTTGGTGCGGTCGCCTCCCTGCGGCGCGGCCTCGACGAAATCCCGGCGGCCCGAGTGTGCTCAGGTGGCATCCTCGCACGTGCTCTCTCTCTCTCTCGCACGCATGGCTGGCAGGTGCGGTGTCGCATCGTCCGCTCCACACCTATCACTTGGCGGGTCTACAGAGTGCAGAGAAGCTCGACTTTAAATAATTTATTTAACGTCGACGCCTTCTCAGCCTTGAGACCCCCCGAGAGGGAGATCCGAATCACTCATGCGGTAAGATTTGTAATTGCAACGTCACAAACCCCCCCTCCCTAAAAGGGACATCCCCGATGGACCGTTTATACGCGGGAAGCTTGGGAAATAAAGTGATTCTCACTCAAGTGAGACTCACGATTCCGATACAGCATCTCTTCTTCAACCTTCCATCCTTTAAATTTCACGGGGAATTCTTTCACTTCTTCAACACGTCTCTCGTACCATTCGTCTTCAATCTCTTCAAACGCCGCAACTTCTATAGTTTCCTCCTCGTGCATACGGAACAGAGCGTCGGGCAATTGGTGAAGTGTTCCCTTCCGGTAGATATTTTCCATGTCCCACTGCTGCATTTCGATGGCCCATTTTGCTAGCCTCCCTGTCGACTCTTTGATATTTTGCAGCCATCTTAATGCGCTATGGTCCGTAATGACCTTGAAGTGGTAGCCTTCAAGGTAGGGACGCAACTTCTTTATCGCCCACACCAATGCCAGACACTCTTTTTCTGTCGTTGTATAATTCTTCTCCGCGGGGATAAGGACTCTGCTCACATAGACTATGGGGTGCTCTCCGTCTTCATGCTCTTGGGTTAGTACTACGCCTAACGCGAAATTGCTGGCATTGCATTGGACCGTGAACGTCTTCCCAAAATCAGGCCTAGCCAGGACTGGAGAAGTCGTGGGCGCAAGTTTAAGTTTTTCAAACGAATCTTGCTGCTCTGCCTCCCACGCCAATTCTTGGTCCTTCTTCAGGAGCTTCAGTAACGGCACCTTCAATTCCGAGTCGTTTTCGATGAAGCGCGAGTACCAACCCAGCATGCCAAGGAACCTTCTCAACTGCTTCACATTCTGGGGCGCGGGGGTACTCTAAAACAGGGGCTACTTTCTCGGGGTCGGGGCGCAATCCTTCACTATCGAGGATGAAACCTAGGTATGAAACGCGAGAGCAACAGAATTCGCCTTTAGCACGGTTAGCAGATAATTCTGCTGACTGCAGCCTCTGTAGCACGAACTCTAGACATTTCACGTGTTCTTCGAAGGTTTCGGTGACAATGATTATATCGTCCAAGTATCCAAAGACGAATGGTTCCATTTCGGGCACAAATAAAGCATCAATTAACCTCTGGAAGGTCATCGGCGCATTGGTTAGCACGAAGGGAATTCTTTTAAATTGCCACAGACCAGACCCAGGAACAGTGAACGGCAAAATTGTAATTAAAAATTACGATTACTTCATTACTTTTGTAATGTGTAATGGTCGGCTCGAAATTTCCCATTACTTTTGTAATGTTAATGGACGAAAAAATAATTAATATTACATTTGCAATGCATTAATGGTCAGCTCGAAATTTCCCATTACTTTTGTAATGTTAATGGACGAAAAAATAATTAATATTGTGACGTTGCATTTGCACGTCTTAACGCGTGAGTGATTCGGCTCTCTTTCTCGGAGGGTCTCAAGGGCTGAGAAGGCGTCGACGTTAAATAAATTATTTAACGTCGAGCTTCTCTGCACACTGTAGGCCCACCAAAGTGACAGGTGTGGAGCGGACGACGCGCCACCGCACCTGCCAGCCATGCGTGCGAGAGAGAGAGCACGTGCGAGGATGACGCCTGAGCCTAGCTAGGCCGCCGGGACTTCGTCGAGGTCCGCGCCGCAGGGAGGCGGCCGCACCAAGACATAGCCGACGGAGCGGAGCAGCCGACGGCGCGCAGCTCGACGGTTGAAGACGACGCGGCGGAGATGGCTTGTCGGCAAGGCGAGACGAAGGAGGCCAGCTGCTCGGCGCCGCCATGATGCTGACCACCGGCGACGCGAACGCCGCCCTGGCGACATCCCCACACATACACACACACGCACACAGACACACACAACACCCGCGAACACAATGACGCGCCGCGACTCCCCCAGGGTGCGCCGCGCACCTGGGGAAGCATATACTTGGTCACGCGCGACACGTGGTCGAGCGCGGACCATGCGTACGGGTGCGAGAGAGAAAGCGCGCGTACACGAGTTGGCGCGCGAGTCGAGGCGGCGCGCACGTGTAGGTGCGAGAGAGAAAGAGCGAGTAAGCGAGTTGGCGCACGAGTCGAGGTGGCGCGCGCGTGTCGGCGCGAGAGAGAGACGGTGGTGTGCGAGAGAGAGAGGGAAACGCGACGAAGAGCGGAGAGAGCGAGAGCGGCCGACTGCGCGCGTGACGTCACTGGCGCTGCTCGACGAGCTCGGCGAGTCGAGCAGGCGGCCAACGTTCGCACGAAAATTATGTCGCGCCGCGCTCGATTTTAACTCGCGCTCGCGCTCGTGTTCGGCAAAATCGAGTGGCTGCGTTGACGCCGCACAGCCAATCAAAACTCGTATCGTCGGTGCGGGCGGAAACGAGTCGACGAGGCGACCCTTCAGAAGAGAGAGAGTATAGGGAGAATGCGAGAGCGAGTGAGAGGGAGTAAGGGCTGGCGTCACGGAAGTGTTCGTCGCCGCGACGCTACGCCATTCAGCCGAAATCTCGTGTAGCGATCGGACGGACGATTCAGCCGAAAACGCGTCTAGCGATCGGACGGACGATTCAGCCGAAAGCTTGCATTGCAGCCGGACGCAATTTTCGAGAGTTTTTTTTGAGTTAGCGAGTCGTGAGGAGTAGTAGCCGAGGAGAATTTAGTTAGGACGAGATAGTTTATTTTTGAGACGGTGAGCCCCGCGCACACCCTCATTGGGTTATTTCTCCCTCAAAATATTGTGCAAACCCAGGCCCCTACCGTTTTCCCTATCACAAAGTGGCGCCCAACCATAGCTCCCAGACCACGCTGCCGAGACGACGTGCCGCCATCTTGGAAGCCGAAAATTTTTTGCCACGTGTTCGATTTATCCCGTGTTCGATTTTATAGGTTAAGAAGTGAGAATTTGTGTGTTGTCCTGTTTGGTTTTTTCCCTTTCAGAAAATTTGGAAGTGTCGACCAGGAAAATTGCAGAAAATCTCCCGCGTACAATTTTTGTAAATTCTGTTGTGTGTTGTAGAAAATTTTCTTCGTTTCAGTGAAAATTTTGAAAATTCAGTTTTCGACGGATTTCAACAGAAGAAGGTCTAACAACGCTGAAAAAAAATAGGATTTTTGAATTTCTAATTGTGGGAAAAATTTTCATAGTCATTTTCCGGAACAAAAATTCAAAGTTGAGATTGAGGAAGAATTAGATCCAGGACAACCCAGAGGACGAGGGAAAAGTAGAATTTCGAGTTTTCTTCTGTGGAAAAATTTTCTATAGACAATTTTCGGGAAAATTATAGAAATTGGATTTTCAACGGAAATTGGCAGATTTCGACCCACAGAATCAAGGAAAATTAGCTATTTGAAATTCCCTCTGTTGGAAGATTTTTTATGGAGAAAAGAAGATCCCCAAAATTTTTTTCCCCGCACATAACCCCGTGTATCGCCCCTGAACGCCCATTTGCGTAAGCGAGTGTGGCATTTCTAAAAATCTATATTATTTTATTTATTAAAATTTTATTTATTTTTGTATTTATTGTGAGGTTGCCCGGGCGGCCCGATTTTTAAATTTGGATTCGGCCTGCCTTGGAAAGCTTACAATTATAAAACCCAGCGCATACAGGTCGTCGGTTGCCAGTAGGAAAATACAAATTATTGTTCATTTTTCTCCCTTTTGTCATTTTTTTCAGGAAGAGTTAGGATTTAATTAGGAATATTGAATGCGAATTATTTTGTTTTTTTTTCTCCTTTATTTTAGGAAGATTAAATACGGTAATCGCCAGATTTCTCAATTTATTTATTCTTAATTAAATTTATCCGTCAAAATTGGCGAAGGGCAACCGACACCGCTGAGAATCTCCACTCATCGCTACGTGACGCAGTTGAAATACTATCAGTTGGCCTTCAGTAATTCGCGTGCTCCCACGGATTCAAAAACTCGGTTTCAAGACTCCGGAGTCTTGCGGTTACATAGCCCAACGAGTGGTATTCCCGCGCCCCGCAAAATGGAAATTAACGCGTCGACTAGTATTTGCGCAAAATGGGTGAAGAAGAACGTAAGGGGAAATGACGAGATTAAAAGGGAGTACGGACGGATTAGCCAGTTACAACCCGCGCCGTTGATTAGAGAATTAGTTCAAGCAGGGTTAAATATAGAAGGATCGACCACGACGTTAAGAGACAGATTGTTGAGAGCAAAATGCAGGGAGGAAATGAAGATTAAAGATGTCCCGTGGAATATAGAAAATGATGAAGTAGAAGAAGAAGAGGTTGAGGAGGATGCAGAGAGCGAAGAAGAAGGAGCGATGGGACCGAAAACAAATACCGAATTGGAGGAAAGACTGCAAAGGGTACAGAGTAACCCCACAGTACCGACTATGGTAGCTACAACGATGACGACGACCAGCACGATAGTTACAACAAGCGATGCAGCACAAGCGCATATCCAGCCGACAGCCCCAAGGACGACGACGAGTTTGGCATCAGGAATTCGGGAATGGCCGTTTGACATACCAACACCAATTCCAATTGCTTGGCCAAGTCGAAGAAGTATGGGACATAGTACGGCAAGGTTTCAATTCGAAGAAAGTAGACATCGACCTAGCCATCTAGTGGAAAATGTGCCGACGCCACCGACACCGCAGTTGGACTATGCTGATCAAGTATCGACAAGTGGATTATCCATAGAAATGGAAGAATTAATCCAACAGCCAGCAACCACAGTCAGTCTGTGGGTGAATCAGCAAGGAGGAGCAGTACCCAAGCGAACGGTTAAGGAGCCTGAAGAAATTAGGAGGAAAGAAGAAACAAACGGAAGAAAAAACGAGCTAGAGACGTTAGGCCCCCTAGAACCCCGCGACCCACAGAAAACCAACCCTCAGCATTCCCCTTTACCCCGCGTACCCCGCGAGCAATTGTCAATCCCCGCGACAATCCCCGCGAACAACCCGGCGACAAACCCTGCACTAGACAGAGAAGAAGTAGATCCCAACCCAGAAGAGAAGTAGAAAAACACGGTGATAAGAACACGGCGAAAAATGAAAAAGAAAATAGGCTGACAAGAGGCAGAAGTAGAAGTAGAGAAGATAGAAGAGATATGAGAAGAAAACCCCATAATTCCCCCAGAAGAAGAAGTAAAGATGTCGTGATGAAAGAAGAATTACCCGACAGTCCCCAAGAGAAGTCGTAGCAGAGATTCGAGAGGAGGTAGGAGAAGTATTTACGAACCCCACAGAAGTCGGAGTAGAGATTCGAGAGGAAGTAGGAGAAGCCATCGCGAATCCCAGAGAAGTCGGAGTAGAGATTCGAGAGGAAGTAGACGAAGTCATCGAGAGCGAAGAAGTCACAGTAGAGATGCGAGTGAAGATATTAGGTCCCGATTGTCCCGCAGAAGTTGGAGTAGGAGCTCCCATGGAAGTAGAGAGAGAAGTCCCAGATTGAGGTTGCAGAGAAGATTTAGGGTACGAGCAGATAGTAGAGATGATGAACGAAGAGATGATAGAGACAGGCGTGATAGGAGGAGAAGCAGGAGTGATGAGAGAGGACACGGACGGCATGGTGACGGGAGAAGACGCGACGCCAATCTGGATATGAAGATCTCCAAACTGTTCCAAACGTGGCGAATCACGTATAACGGCGAAGGCCACGGAGCAGCGGAGGAGTATTTATTAAAGCTGGAAGACTGTAAGGACAGCCACCGGCTATCAGACGAAGGAATGTTGCGAGCAATCCCGTGCACCTTGACGGAGAAGGCGTGCCAGTGGTTTAGGACGGTGAAAAGGGACATAAGAACCTGGAGAGAATTCAGGAGGGAATTCAAACACCAGTATATGGTGGAGCGGGCGGATGAGGACATCTTGATGGATGCACGTGCGAGAACGCAGGGCGAAGGAGAGGGAATCGCCGCGTTCATAACAGCATTAAAATCCATCTTTCACCTCTGTAGACGTCCTCCCTCCAGAAGAGAACAGGTCAGCATAGCGCTGAAAAACTTACGCCCTGACTACCAGATCCGATTTAGGGATTATATTTTCGATGATTTCTCAGACATCCACGCCTTAGGCAGGATTTACGAGAAGGAAAAGGAAAATATAGCCCGATTTAGACCACCACCGCCCCCTGAAAAGTCGTCAGTCCCAGGAGGTGCGTTTATTCCCCCTAAGAAGACGGAGAAGGTTGCGGCAGTAGAGGAAGAGAAGAAGCAGACCCAGAAGAATGCCCCGAAGAAAAAGAAGACAACGCAAGATAAGGGTAATAACGGGAATGGAGGTGAGGCTCAAGAAGTTGCAGCAGCAGCGAGCCAAACCCCCGCTGCGCAGGTAGTGATCCCAGCGCCCACGAGTACTCCCATGCAGTATGCAGCAGTGGCAGCAGCACCTTTACCAGTGCAGCGAACGTTTCAAAGACAACAGTCAAACGAACAACCGCAGCAAGGTGGCAAGGTGCCAGGATACATTGGAGCATGCTTTACATGCGGTAATGTAGGGCACAGAGCCTACAATTGTCCGCGCACAAAATGTTTTACATGCGGAGAATTCGGACACCGATCACGTGAATGCCCGAGGAATGTTAAGCAGGGCATAGCGTGTCAGGTGTGTGGCACAGAAGGGGTTACCTTTTTTCAGTGCATCCGTTGTGCCCCAATTGCCAAGATGTTGGGAAACGGGCAGCAGGGGGGGCAAGCAGCCCAATTGCCTCCCCTCATGTCTCAATTCCCAAATCAGGGGGCAATTCCAAGGAATGGACAGGGACAACAGTGAATTCACAACTGCGTCCACTAATGAGTATTAAGCTCCCACCCCTTGGAGTCATCCCCGAAGAGAAGAAGAATTTTTCCCGCGCACGAGACCCCGCGCACGAGTTCCCAAAACCCCCAGCCCCCTTGATAGAAGAGGAGAGAAGTTACGAGTCCCCTAAACCCCCAGCCCCCTTTATAGAAGAAGAGAGAAGTTACGAGTTCCCTAAACCCCAGACCCTTTGATAGAAGAAGAGAGATGTTACGAGTTCCCAAAACCCCTAATCCCCTTAAACTTAGAAACCCAGGCAGAAGAGAAGAATAGGATGGAGAAAGTCGAGAAGTTGCAGATTAAAACGATGATGAAGAGGATAGAGGACGACAAAGGGATCCTCAGGGAAGAAAAACGATGTAACATTGGCAACGTAATTTCCCTGGGATCAAATGTCGTGAAGGAAGAGAAGATTCCCCAAGAAGAAGAGTATCCCCAACCCCCTATCCCCGCGAATTCAACACCCCAGCCCCTGAAGAAGATTTTACCCTGCATGCCCAAGAGAACCCAACACAAAGGACTCAGTATCGGACAAGCTGTCGCATACTTGTACGGGAAGCGTCCAGCGCCTTCATCGTCTATGGACGTTGAGCCTGGCGAATCGCACACGAGGTGCTCATCGCCACTCCAAGTCCAGGGAGGGGGAAAGCTGAGTCAAGCTCAGCAAAACCCCAGACCGCAGACGACCCGAACGCGCCAGTGGCAGGCCTCCAGACGGATAATCGCCAATACCTATGCGTGACACTAGGTGGAGAGAGGTATCGAGCCCTCTTGGATCCCGGAGCGACAATCTCGATAGTTGGATCTAAGATAACCGAGAGATTTCGGGACAGGCTCATCCCATCCAACTTGGCCATTAAAACACCACTAGGTAGCGCGTCTAATCCAGTAGGAGACCTGAGGGTGAACTTGGATGTAGGAGGGGTTAGTGACAACCATATCTTCAAAGCAGTACCGGACCTGGGACATGAGATGATCTTAGGTATGGATTTCTGCATAAAATGGGAATGGAAGTCACATATGCCCCGAGAAGGATGTGGAAGTCGAAAGGAGGAAATTGGAACGAGTTTCAATTAGAAGGAGGACAGCGAGAAGAGATTTTAGCAGAGTGCGCAGGTTTATCGGAAGTGCGAGGAAGACAGAAGGAGGTGATTGAAGAGCTGTTAAATCGTTATTTACCCCAGAATCCAGAAGAGAGTAGTCCCGCTCTAGGAAGCAACGTCGTTGGTAGAACACCACATAGATGTCCTAGGAGCGGCCCCAATTAAGGAGAGGTTGAGAAGATTGTCCCCGAAGATGTTGGAAGTTGCCCGTGGAGAAGTAGTGAAGATGTACCAAGAGGTGTGATAGAACCCTCAGCGAGTGAATGGTGTAGCGCCCCAGTGATCGTGAAGAAACCGGATGGATCGTTTAGATTTTGCATAGACTATCGCCCCCTGAATAAAGTGACCCGAAAAGATGCTTACCCCATACCCCGCGTTGACGATACCCTAGACAAATTGAGGAAGGCAAGATTCATCTCCAAGATTGATCTGAAGAGTGCCTATTACCAGATACTGATGGAACAAGACAGTAAGCAATTCACAGCTTTTGCAGTTCCTGGTTCTGGTCTGTGGCAATTTAAAAAGAATGCCCTTCGGGTTAACCAATGCGCCGATGACTTTCCAGAGATTAATCGATGCTCTATTTGGCCCCGAAGTGGAACCATTCGTCTTCGGATATTTGGACAATATAATCATTGTCACTGAGACCTTCGAAAGAACATGTGAGATGGCTAGAATTCGTGCTGCAGAGGCTGCAGGCAGCAGGATTGCCTGTCAACCGCGCTAATGCGAATTCTGTTGTTCCCGCGTTGCATACTTAGGTTTCATCCTCGATAGTGAAGGATTGCGCCCCCGACCCCGAGAAAGTAGCCCCTGTTTTAGAATACCCCGCGCCCCAGAATGTGAAGCAATTGAGAAGGTTCCTTGGCATGCTGGGATGGTACTCGCGCTTCATCGAAAATGACTCGGAATTGAAGGTACCGTTACTGAAGCTCCTGAAGAAGGACCAAGAATGGACGTGGGAGGCAGAGCAGCAAGAATCGTTTGAGAAACTTAAACTTGCGCTCACGACTGCTCCGGTCCTAGCTAGGCCTGATTTTGGGAAGACGTTCACGGTCCAATGCGATGCCAGCAATTTCGCCTTAGGCGCAGTACTAACCCCAAGAGCATGCAGACGGAGAGCACCCCATAGTGTATGTGAGCAGAGTCCTAATCCCCGCGGAGAAGAATTATACGACGACAGAAAAAGAGTGTCTGGCATTGGTGTGGGCGATAAAGAAGTGCGTCCCTACCTTGAAGGCTACCACTTCAAGGTCATCACGGACCACAGCGCATTGAGATGGCTGCAAAATCTCAAAGAGCCAACAGGGAGGCTCGCGAGATGGGCCATCGAAATGCAGCAGTGGGACATGGAGATCATCCACCGGAAGGGAACACTTCACCAAATGCCTGACGCCCTGTCTCGTATGTACGAGGAAGAAGTAGAAGTTGCAGCGTTCGAAGAGATTGAAGATGAGTGGTACGAGAAGCGTGTTGAAGAAGTGAAAGAATTCCCCGCGAAGTTTAGAGGATGGAAGGTCGAAGAAGAGATGTTGTATCGATATCGTGAGGACCCCCTTCTCGATCCTATTTTAACCCCGGAGGAAGGTTGGCGACTGGTCGTGCCGGCCAATCACCGTACGTCTGTGCTAGACGAGGCACATCGCGCACCTTCATCGGGCAATTTAGGTATCGAGAAAACTTACGATAGGATTGCGCGAGATTACTATTGGCCGGGAGTGTGGTACGACGTTCGTGCATATGTCTTGAGTTGCCCCGAGTGTCAGGCATACAAGACATCACAACAAGGACCACAAGGGATGATGGGCAGGCGGATCGTGGAACAACCGTGGACGGTCGTGGCTGCCGACTTGATGGAGTTTCCGCCAAGTCGCAGCCAACACAAGTACATCATCGTGTTCATGGACCTATTTACAAAATGGGTCGAGATGAAGCCACTGAGGCGAGCCGACGGGAAGTCGGTGGTGAGGGCCTTTGAGGAACTAATTCTCTTTAGGTGGGAAACGCCACGCTATTTCCTCTCGGACAACGGAAGGGAATTTGCCAACAAGTTCCTGGAGAAGACCCTGGAGGAATACGGCGTGATACATACTACCACCCCACCCTACCACCCTCAGGCAAATCCCGTCGAGCGAGCCAACAGGACGCTAAAAACAATGATCGCGATGTATGTCGAAAACAACCATAGAGATTGGGATGTCCACCTCCACGAATTTCGACATGCCGTCACAACCGCAACCCAAGCGACCTTAAAAGTATCTCCCGCGTTCCTGAATTATGGAAGACAGCCAACCCCAGTGAAGAGCTTGAGAAGGAAAGTTGAACCCCCGCGTGAAGTAATCCCCATTGACCCAGAAGTGTGGAAAGATAGGATGAAGAGGCTGGATGCATTGAGAGACTTGGTTGCGAAGTTTGTTGATGAAGCGAAGGAGAAACAAGGAAAGCAGTATAATCGGGGACGAAAAGACGTGCGATTCTCGGTCGGCGATCAGGTCTTACGTCGTGAGTATCCCTTATCGAAGGCCGCTGATAAATACGCCGCGAAACTGGCCCCGAAATACTCCGGACCTTATAAAATCCTTGAAGTAGTGTCCCCAACCGTGTATTTAGTTGAGACGGAGAATGCGAAGAAGAGTGCGAAGGTTCACGTATCGCAGATTAAGCGTTGGTTACCCCCGCGGAGTAGTCGAAAGAAGTAGGATGTAGTGAGGTCGTTGAAGAGGGAAAGTAGGCGTGCGAAGAGTGGAGATTTGCGTTAGAATCACCCTTACGGATTATTATGCGGACCTCCCCCTGATTTCGCCTGCGTAAAACCCTTTTCTTCGCGTATACGTATGATTCAACTCACTCTAATGAATCGTATGTTTTGGTTTGTTTTTCATGACCCTTACCCATCCCATTCCCACCCCAGATGTCGAGAAGAGTGCGAGGAAGCCCGCTGAGAGGAGCACGCCCGAGGTACAACTCGGGCGAGTTCGTGGATGAGCACGCCCGTGCTCACGATCGAGCTGCTCTCGAGGCAGCGGTCCGGTCGGCGTTCTCCCGGCCAGCGGGGCCCGTTGAGGGTCGTAACGACCCCGCTGTGTTTGGAGGCTCCGTCTGCCAGGCAGACGGAGGGGATGAGCGCCGGCAAAAATGACCCGTGATGAACTAGGGAGAAAGAGGAGGGGGCTCGCCGCGAGGCGGAGCTGGATGCGTGGGCCGCGTCATGGCCGCATTCCACCCCGAGCCTCGAAGCTCATCCACGGGCTCGACCTCATCAGTGAGGCGGAAGAGAAGGAGAGGACACCAGCGAGGCGGGCACCGGGAGCGGAAGTCCCGACCACCGGACGACCGGCTAGATCAGCTCAGGGAGAGCCTGGAGTCAAGGGAGTCGAGGGCAGCCGAGGAGGAGCTGGATCGTGCGCTGCAGGAGATGGAGAAGAGCCGTCGATCCTGAGTTTCCCGCCCCAGCCGTCCAATCCCCCCTCCAGCATCCCTGAACCAGAGCCCGTAGAGTCGGAGTCGACGCCAGCCCCCACGGCCCAGGAGCCGAGTATTCCCCCCGCGTTGTCCCTTACCCCCGCGTTACCCCCCAACCCCATATTGCCCCGTATCCCCGCGTTTAGCCCCTTAATCCCCGCGCCACAGGTACCGGTTAAGGACCTGTGGTACTTGTTCGTGCCCGAGGAGGAAGGAGAAGAAGGGAAAGGAAGAAGCCGCCATTCTCCACGTCCCAGCAAGCCCGGTGACGGAGATCACCAATATGATCCGGGGGCACGGCTCAGAGATGGAGAGAGCGGACGG
>JACCID010000624.1:0-23164 GCA_018906775.1 Sycophila sp. Sp_5
ATACTATAAAATGGTTTTTTTTTTTTTTTTTTTTTTCTCTGCCGAAAAGGTATGGTCTAAAATGGTTTACTGCGTAAACAAATGCTAGACATTCCTTTTCAGTGGTAGAATAGTTTTGTTCTGCAGAATTTAGTACACGAGAGGTATAAGCAATTGGTAAATCTTTCCCTATTGGTCCTTGGCTCAAAACTGCACCTACAGCAATGTTTGAAGCATCTGTTGTTAAAATAAATCGTTTTGAAAAATCGGGATACTGAAGGATTGGCTCTTTGCACAAGGTGTCTCGTAGGTCTATGAATGCATCTTGTTGTTCTTTTGTCCAATTAAATTCTTTTTCCTTCTTTAGTAATTCGGTTAAAGGCTTCGCTCGTTTAGAGAAATTCTCAATAAAACGGCGATAATATCCAGCTAGACCCAAGAATTCTCGAACATTTTTGGCATTACGAGGTGTTGGGAAACTTTTAATGTCCTGATTTTGTCCGGATTTGGTCTTACTCCTTGGTCGGATATTATATGTCCGAGATAAACAGACTTCCTTTCGTAAGAATTCACATTTGTCGGGTTGCAGTCGTAAGTTTGCTTGCCTTAACAGGGTGAATAATTTCCTTATTTTTATGGCGTGTTCTTGAAGGGAGGAGGCGTATACAACGATGTCGTCTATATAGATAAATACTTCTATTTCCACTAGTCCACTTTAAAGCGATTTCCATAGCTCGTTGAAATTGAGCTGGGGCGTTTTTTAAGCCAAATGGCATACGGACGTACTCGTTATGTCCATTAGGTGTACTAAAGGCTGTTTTGGCACGATCTTTTTGTCCATTAATATTTGATGGAATCCGCTTGCTAAATCGAAGACTGAAAAATATTTCGCTCCTCCTAGTCTATCTAGGATTTCTGTGATGTTTGGGAGTGGATATGCGTCTCCTATTGTTTTTTCATTTAATTTTCTAAATCGATTACTAAGCGCCATCTCTTGTTCCCTTTCGAATCTGCCTTCTTGGGTACTATCCAGAGTGGTGAGTTGTAAGGTGAATTAGAAGGTTGTATTATGCCTGCGTCTAACATCTGATTAATTTGTTTCCTGATTTCATCTTTATGTATTGGTGGATAACGATACTGACGAGTGTTAACGGGTTGTTCATCAGTTGTTGGTATTTTATGCTCCGTTATATTCGTTGCTGGGAGTATTTCTCCTGGTAAATGAAAGATGTCTGCAAATTCTTCTACAAATGGCAAAACGTTCTCCTTTCTTCTATTGTTAAGTGATCTAGTCGTAGGTTCTTTTTAATTTCGAAGAGACGATCTTCATTTCTGATTGTCCTTTCGTCGGGAAAAGGGAAGTCCCGAAAGTCGTCAAAATACGCTTCTTCTTCAAATGGTTCCAGATGTTGTGCTGGAATGTAAAATTCCATATCTTTTTCAAGGTTGTTGATGAGGAATGCATAGCATTTTCCCTTATGGTTCCTTACAGCTGAATTTCCCAAATATAATCCTTTTGGTAATTTAACTCTTTCTAAAATTCCTTCTTCTAGGTCTGCATTGGATACAGGTTAAAGCGATAACTTGGCGTGTTCTTGCCTTAATATTGTAACAATAACGGTCAGACGTGTCTTGATTTATTGAATTATGAAGGGTATTGGTTTTATTGGTTTATTAGTTGTTATTAAGGTGCGATGGTGAAAGGAAATTTCAGCTTTTTCGGTGTTCAAAAAGTCGATTCCTAAAATACCATCACAGTTTTCTGGTAGGAATGAGTCGGTTTGATGAAACTTGACAGGTTTTTCTTGAATATGGAGGAAGCATGTACCTAAAGTGCTGACGCGATTTCCGGTTATCCCTAATAGGTTTACAGTTTCGTAGGGATCAACTTCTAGTCCATTCTTTAATGATTGGGGTTTGATTAAATTTACGTCTGATCCTGTATCGATAAGAAAATATCCGGAATAATTTCTTAACTCTGGTATTCTCAGCTTCACGATGGGAGAACCTGGGTCTACTTTGGTGACGGAGACTCTTTTATTTGGTCGTTGAATTTCACGTTGCACGGTTTTGTTTATGCTTTGGCCCGTTGACGCGCTGTTCTGACGAGCCTCTTGCGAGTTTAAATTTTGTTTGTAAGGTGAGGGCGATCGTGGTCTAAAATTTCTTCGGTCATTGTCCTCGTTTCTTAGACGTGGTGATTGGCTTCTATTTCTCTCCTTATAGTATGAGTTTTTGTAAGGACGAGAGTATTCTAGTCGGTAGCGTCCTGGACTATTCTCTCTGGATCTTGGTTGTTCAAGACGTTCATTACTATTAGATCTTTTTAATATTTGATATTCTTTTTCGTGTGGTTTTCCACGATTAAATTATAAGATCGAGGAGAGTGACTTCTATATGTGTTTTCTCTATTTTGTTCACGAGGTGGAGTATTTGATCTGCTAAAATTTTGATCTCTATTGTAATTCGGTCTATATTCTTGATAAGGTTGAAATGTTGATTCCCTTCTGGAAGTATTTACAAAACCACCATTGGGATTGTCCTTCCAGTCTAGTAGCAATTTCGAAGGCGTCTTCCAATGTTTCTGGATTATTCAACGTAACTCCATAACTAATATCGTCTCACAGTCCTTGACTAAAGCTTTTAATGACCATATCTCTGAGTATGGGTGAATTCCTATGGTCACGCCCATATTCGCTTATGAGAGCAGCTTGTGCTGAGCTTTGAACTTTCCTCACTCGGAGTAAAAATTCTGGAACTGTCTCATCTCTGTACATGCGTAAACATTGTAGTTCTGTACAGTATTCCGGGTACTTCTTTGCAGGTTTAAAATATTTCTTTAATTCATTTGTTAGTTGCGCTACTGTAGTTACGGCGGCATTGTCAATGCTATCTCGTGCTATTCCGCGTAATTTGGTTTTTACGGCGTTGACAAATGATGCTTCCTGATTGTCCGCAATCATTGCTCTTCCATTTTTTACATCCTGGATGAATATCTTGAGCGGCATGTTTTTGCCGTCGTAGAATGGTATGTGCGCGGTTGCGGATTGCATTGTTAAATTCAGAGACATGTTGTTCATGGTTTCGATAATTAATCTACTCTGATCTGCGTCCATTGTTTATATATTTATATTTCTTGTTTACTTATTATTATTTTTTTTTTTATTTAGTTTTGTTAAGTTTTTCCTTTTAAAATTATGTTTGTTTATATTTATTTATTTCTTTGTTTAAACTATTTTTAAATTATTAAAAGCTTCCTCTAATGCTTTAATGTCTTCTTTCTGTACGTTTTTCCTCTTATTGATACTCTTGAAACCTTGTGTAACTGAATTGATCGTTGTTAATTGAGCGTGTTGTATTTTGTTTAATTTTTCATTTATTTTGGTTATTTCTTTAGTTAAAATACCGTTTTGTTTACGGAGGTTTGTGTTTTCCTTACTTAGCTGATTTACTCTTACTAATACGGCTTCGAATCTTTCAAACACGTGGTTTACCATTGACCATCTATCTTCGTCTAATCCGCGTAAATAGTCTAAATTCGCTCCCAAATATGCGACTTCTACTCCGTTAAGTTCGTTTACGAAAGGTCTGAGTAAAACCATTTAAAGAACGAGTGCCGTCCGTTCGTAAAGTTTTTGAAATTTGAATTTGGCGCGCAATTTCAAACCGTTCCGTTCCAGTTCGTTCCGGTCCGTCTTATTCACGAACACACGCGGGGTTCGTAAACTTCGATGGGTTTTATTTGTGAATCGGTCTTTAAATGTAGACGTCGGATATATTTTGTTGTTATTTTGTTTGTAAAATTTTTTTATTTATAACTATTTACGTATATTTTTTTATTATTGTTATATTGAGAAAGGAGTTTATTTGCAAAGCTGTGAGTTTTTAGATAAGTATAGTTTTGATGATTTTAGAGTTAAAATAAATTTGTTTAAAAGTTCAGATACTTTGTGAAATGTGTTTAAATTTTTTTCTTTGCAGGTTTCAATCTGGCTTTTGATGTTGTTTTTAAACTTAGATTTCATGTACTTGCAGTCAATATATTTGTTTGGAATGAGATTTTCTTTTAGCGCTAAGTCTTTTTAAAAATATTCAAGTAATAAGGAATAATTAAGTGAATTTATATAATTAAAAGTTTTATTTATCTATAGTTTAGCGTTGTAGTTCTCAAAAGAACTTTATTATGCGATATTTTAGCTTTTTTTTCTTGAAAACAACTATTGATATGTTTTAGATATATAAAATGTGAATTTGATTATAGTATGTTAAAAGCACTTTTGATTTAGTTTTAGTGATATATGTGGACAACGCTCAGTCTATTTCAAGCGACTACAAGAAATCCTAAAGTATTTCTTATTTATATTATATATTTTGTTTATGATTTAAACAGTCTGCTTATTAATATATTTGTTCGTTTTTAGATTTACTTGTGGGGATGTCAACGGTTATTTATTTTACAACAAATTTAAGATTGCAGTGGGTATTAGAGGAAAATACAGAAATATTTTAAGTGTTGGTTCGTGTTACAGTGTACTGCTTTTGTGTTTTAGTTTTGTTTTGTTAAATATTTTTAAGTGTTAGGGATGATAGATTCGTCTTATTTAATTTAGCTTTTATTTTAGTTCTAATCAGTGCAAAGTGTTTATAATTGAAGAAAATTGTGTTTGTTGCTTGAGTTTTTCATTTATCTGAAGCTTTGTGCAGTGTGACAAATTTCGTCTACTTAAATTGACTATTCAGTGTTATGAACTGTAGGAAAATTAAGCTCTGTTATCCGTTAAGTTTTATTATTATGTTGAATGAAATCTATTTGATTTAAATGTTCTTCTTGTATTTATTATTGCTGTTTCTTATAAATAAGTTTTTAACCGATGAAATAATTTGATGTTTTAATAAGTTTTTTATTGAAAGGTATTTATTCTGGATTTTGTTAAAATAGTTTAAAATGTTAAATGTGTGAATATGAAGTTTAGTATTTAATTGAATGATTGTAAATGAGAATGTTTTAAAATATTGTTTTAAATAAGTTTATTAGGTTTATTGCTTTTTAATAGGATTCCAACATTTGTTATTTTATAAAATAGTTTTATTAATCAATTATTTGTGTAGTTGGGTTAAAATCTTGTTTTTAAATATTGTTTAAACACAGCTTTAAAATGATTTCAATTCTTTAGTTTTAAGTGAGTTAATTTTCTTCTTATTTTTGTTATCTGGAGTCTTGAAGTCAGTAATTATTAAATCGTCTAAAAATGTGATGATCTTAATTTTATCAAGAATAGGAGAAATTTCGCGTTTGAAATATTCTGTAAATATAGAAGGGTCTCGCATACTATATAACTAATTGCTGAAAATAACTTATAGCTATTTTTAGTAAGTAAGGCATGCGTAGGGACTTAACATAAATTTCTTAAAATTATTATGTAAAATTTTCTTTCTAAGCCAGTTTTTGGTTGGAGGCAGGTATCCCCGTGGCTGTCACCAGATTTATCTGTGACGTTTGCAGTTTTTAAGGAAAATGTATTCCACTGCAAACGTATTTCGTTCTTTACTTGTTCCTTTAGTTTCTGAATTTATAATTAGACCTTGTATTGAGCGGCAAATACAAGATTTTGAAATTTGAGTTCTTACCACCTTAAACTGTAGAAACAGCCCCATATACTGGCTTATACAATTATTATTTCGTGAGAAAACAAAATATGAGGGAATTTCTATTGATTTTGCCGAGTGTCAGCAAATCTTTATGAATGGAAATGAAATTTTCTGTGTGTGTGTTCCTTTTCTTATTCTTTTTAAATCCTAATCAAATTCTATAAAGATTTGCATAGCAAAAGCAAATTTTTGTATAAACTGACTGAATATAAATAAGCTTCTTCCTTGGTCATGCAGAGGTTCTGCTTGACCGGAAGGGAGAGCGGTGATGAAAGAAAAAACAACTCACTCCAGTCGGTAAGGGGGAAGAGAAAAGCAGAGCTCAGCTTAAGTCGGTTTGAAATTCTAGATTTCGCAGAGTTGTCTGCTCAATTTAGAATTACGGAGCAAGGAAATTTTCATTGAAAATTTTGATAAAATAAACAAATTCAACAACAGATTTTATTGAACTTGTTTAAGTGGATATGCAAAATTATAGATGTGCTTATATGTATAAATATATATATATTGTCATGCATTGGGTGAAGGGAGAAATTCAAGTTTCTTGCTGGAGTGTTGTGCTCTCCTAAGAGAATTTGCAGAGCAACTGCAAATCTCAACAAACAAAAACAACAAGAAACTTTTAAATTTAGGAATAGTGTGCAAATTAATAATAAAGGAGAAACAAGCTGAGCACAGCTTGAAAATTCCTTATATTAATTCTTATAATTTTTATTTGAAAATTATCGTCGAGCAGAGTTCTGCTTGTCGAACTAAATCAAATTCAAATTATATATTATTGTCGACAAAGTGCAGTGGCATACAGCACAAATTGTCAGAAAAGGAAAATAGTTAATAGAATTTGAGAGGATATGAAGGAGAGTTGCCCTAAGGAACTCAGAAAAGAGGATAATGAAAGAATATTTATTTAGAGTTTAGTTAGTTTTGTTTTTATTAGAGAAAAACAAAAGAGAAAAATTACAGTATAGTTACAAGAAAATTCAACTTACGTTATTACGCTTCCAAGTTCCGCAAGAACTACGCAGAGGCGAGCGCTACACAAAGTAACCGCAGCGAGGATACAGCGGCGAAGTCAGGTCCTAGGGTGACTCCTTGGAAACGGGAAGACGGCACGGCTGCAGAAGGTCAGCAACACAAGCACACACTTATTCAACACTAGCCCTAGGGAAGCTGAAACGTGCAGAGCAACTGCTGCCAGCAGAACGAGGACCAGACTACGCTTTTCTCAGTGAGGGCCTGCCTTTTTATATCCTGGGCTTTTCCTCCCTTGTAGGTCCCAAGAGGGGGAAAAGCTTGGCTTCGCTTGGGAAAAGCCTGTGTATTTCCTATGTTTGTTACAGCAATTTTTCTTTTTTTTTTTGTTTGGCTGTGTCGTCTTCCCGTTTTAACATTTTTTTTTCTAATAGTTTTCTTAATTTTATAAAAGTTTGCAGAATTTCGAGTAATTCTGTGAACTTATATTTATTTGATTAAAGTGTTTTCTAAATTAATTCGCTATTTTTTTCTCTTTTACAAAGCTTGCAAATTTGCCATTTTATAGAGAAAATTCATAAGGTAATAAAGGATTAAATTTAATTATTTTAATTATTGAATTGGTGCAAGTATTTTGTATGGCATGAAATAATTTGCAGGTTTTGTAAAGTTTTGTAAAGTTTTGATAATGTTTTTCCTTTAAACACTTTTTTCCTTATTTTTTTGAAATCATGAACATTTTCTTATTAAGAACTATTATTTAATAATAATAATGTATTTAAAGAATTCTTATTTTTAATCATTGCCTGTTTATTTAGTTTGTTTTGCTCATTCTGTTGATTTCTTGATTTATTTAAAATTTGTAGAAAGTTTCTTTTTTTTTCTTTTATTTGTGAGTTAGCTTAATTTTAAAAGAAGAGTGAAATAATATTTCTTAACAGAAAAATATTCGAGATCTTTCCCTGTATTTTTCCTATACTCTGTGAAAGCGAGAGAACCAACGAGCCGACCATCCACAAGCATACTTCTACAGGGGTGACCCCGAACCAGCTTTCGTCGGAGAACGTCCTTCGTGAAACATCCTCACGCAGACAAGGTAAAGCCAAGCGAGCAACTTTCAGTATCGGCACGGAAGCGCGAAAAGTAACGGACGCGCCGTATTTAGAAGATTTTGCGCGACGATCGTCCCTGGCGCCACCAAAAGTCGACGTAACGGCCCACGGGGAATGTTAGAGCCGACTCCATCCGGCGCGCAACAGATTTCGCCCAACCGCCTCAACACCCCGCACCCGGCCCCGCAAAGCTACACGCCGGCCAGCACCCCAATCTGCGATCACGAGTTTGATTTGAACGCGACGCTACGTGGCTCAGACATCGACGAGGATCCCTCGTCGCCCGCCCAGTCAACCTCCGGAGACAGCCCAGTGACCTTCAAAATAAATCGGCCACCGCGACCCTTGGAAAGGCAATCATCTGTCGCGCGAACTCTCGAGTTTTATCCGGAGGACACCATGACGGGCACGGGCGAGGCCAACGTAGCCGCAGTAGGATCATGCAAGCTGCCGGAAATTTGGACAAGCTAACCAAACCTCTGGTTTTTCAAGGTCGAGTCAGAGTTCCAGGTAAACAGAGTCATGAAAGACGATCACAAATTTCACCTTGTTGTGTGTGCTCTAAACTCGGGCGCCCTTGACGAGGTCGCGGATATAATAAGAGAGCCGCCTAAAAAAAAAAAATAATAAATGGAGATAAGAAACTCTTGCAACTGTACCGGCAGATGGCCGAGCTAGGTGGCAACAACGCATCGGAGGACCTGCTTAGAATAAAGTGGCTTACACTTCTGCCGCCAAATGCGCGCAATACGTTAAAAATTTTTAAAGCTAACTGCAGCCTCCAGGAACTACTTGATGCAGCCGACACCATTCTAGAGGCACCAATCGCACCTTCAGCATTTGCAGTCAACCCTTCAATGGAAATCAACGCAATTCACAGTCACCCGTCAGACTCAGCGGAAATTAAAAGACTCCTTACTGATTTAATTTCTCTTTCCAAAGACATATTGGCCAAGGTGTCTGATAACTCCCGCAGGTCAGCAGATCAGGCCGGATCCGCGCAGGACAGGAGAAGCCGCTCCGCCTCAAGAAGTCGCCCACACACCAACAGCGTCTGTTACTACCACAATCGCTTCGGAGCAGCAGTAACGCGATGAAACCTGCCATGCGCCTACACGGCCGGCGACCCGCCGCACACCCCAGTCCAGCATCAGCAGCCGGCGCAGACTTTAAACTAATCAAGCTGCTGTCCACCACGGCAACAAGCAGCAGCTCTTCAGTTACCCAAGCACCGCCGAAACCTTGGAGGGAGAATAGGCTGCACGTATACAGTGGCTCTGCGGTCTCGATCCTGCCACACTCGCTCTACGACCACGACAAGCCGCAATCGGAGCCGGCCTTAGCAGCCGCAAATGGATCGACGATTCGCACTTTTGGACGCAGGGTAGCACACATCGACCTAGGATTACGTCGCTCCCTCCCTTGGTCATTTATTCTCGCCGATGTAAAGGTACCCATACTCGGAGCCGATTTCTTATCTCATTACTGTCTTCTTCCAGATTTAAAGATGCAACGACTCGTTGACGAGGTCACGCTCTGCTCCGCTCCTGGAGAGGTCAGGCAGGCCTTGGTGCACTCCAGATCAGCACTCTCTCAAATCCAGCCCCTCACAGACGGCGAACAGCGAGAGATCAAAGAACTCGTAGCAGAATTTTTCAACAAATTCTTGTCAGCAGACGGCCTCATCTCAGGACCTACAGCCGCAGTCAAGCACCACATAGTCACAGCTGGCCCACCCATCTTCTGTAGACCTCGCCAGTTGTTAAGCGCCAAATTAAAAGCAGCAAAAGCAGACTTCGCTGTACTCCAGCAGATGGGAGTCATCCGACCCTCCAGCGGCGAGTATGCCAGCCCACTTCACATGGTTACCTCCAAGTCAGGAAAGCTCCGCACCACTGGAGCCTATAGAAATTTAAATGCACAGACAGTGCCTGATCGCTACCCAATCCCTAGGATCAATGATTAGCTACTGCAACTATATGGAAAAAAGATTTTTTCAACAATCGACTTGAAGAGGGCATATTTTCAAATCCCCATAGCAGAAGAAAATGTTCTAAAGACAGCTGTAACCACCCCATTCGGGCTATTTGAATTTCTGGGCATGCCCCTTGGACTCAAGAATGCAACCCAGACTTTCCAGCGATTTATGCAAAAAATTCTCGGACATCTAGATTTCGTAACGATTTACCTTGATGACCTTTTGATTTTTTCAGCCAACCTGCAAGAGCATCTAGAGCACCTTCGGATCGTTTTCGAAATCCTTTTGGCAAACAAGTTAAGAATAAATTGGGAAAAGTGTGTCTTTGCTAGGCAAGAAGTCAACTTCTTGTGCTTTACTGCTAACGACCAAGGTTTCAAGCCGCCGCAGGAAAAAGTTGAGGCGATACTGGCCTACCCCAGGCCGGACACAGTGTGGGCGCTCAAGCGCTATTTAGGAGCCGTCAACTACTTCAGAGCACACATCCCGCATGCAGCTCAGGACCAAGCGCTGTTGAACGACCTACTTCGAGATGCAAAAAAGAGGGACAAGCGGCTTATAGTTTCGACTCCAGAACTACTAGAGGCCTTCGAGTCAACAAAAGCAGCCCTTGCGAATTCAACATCCTCAAGTTTTCTCCACCCGGAGGCAAAAATAATTTTAACAGCAGACGCATCGTCTACGGCACTAGGCGGCGCCGTGGAGCAGCTCATCAACGGAAAATGTCTACCGCTTGGGTTTTACTCCAGGAAGCTCTTCCCCGCCGAGCAGAAGTACAGCCCGTACAACCGCAAGCTGCTAACCGTTTTTGCATCTTTGAATCATTTTGCGCACATAGTTGAAGGTAGGGATTTTGTAATTCGTATGGATCATAAACCCCTCACCAAAGCCTTTCAGCAACGGCCAGAGAAAGCTTCTCCACGGCAGTTACAGCAACTAAGTTACATCAGCCAATTCAGCATCAAAATCGTGCACATCCCTGGAGATGAGAACTCGGTCGCCGATGCACTCTCGCGCGTTGGCGCGATCAACATGCCTACGCAACTTGACGCAAGCACCATCAGCGAGGCACAGGCAGAGCAGGATGCAGCGCTTTCGGACACTGAAAACTCGTCGCTAAAGCTTCAACCACTTCAGATCGAGGGCGTCCAGGTATTCTACGACGTCTCGGCAGGTGTTGTACGTCCGTACCTCCCTCCAGCTCTTAGAAAAACAGCCTTCAATGTCGTGCACGGCCCTGCTCATCCCAGTGGACGATAAACATGTAGGCAACTCCGCGAAAGATTCATCTAGCCGGACGAATCATCAGAAAAGATGCACTGCGCTGGGCGCGTGAATGCCAGCCCTGCCAGCGCGCGAAAATTCACAGACATGCCCGCTCGCAACTAGTCAACTTTGAGATTCCCGAAGACCGCTTTAATCACGTGCATCTAGACTTGATAACCTTGCCTTCTGTAAATAATTTTAAATATTGTCTAACAATAATTGACCGCTTTACCAGGTGGCCGCAAGCCATTCCGCTGAAGGATATGACTGCAGAAACAGTATCAACGGCATTCAACTCCGGATGGATAGCGCTTTTTGGCACACCTCTCACTATCACAACCGACCAAGGGCCGCAATTTGAATCCGTCCTCTTCACCTCCCTGGCGAGAATGTTAGGCGCGGAGAAGATAAGAACGATTCCGTACCGTATCATCCGCAACGCAATGGCTTAGTAGACCGATGGCATCGCACCCTAAAGGCAGCCCTAATGTGCCACCATGGATGCTCCAGCTAAGGCAAACGGCGCATCACGTCAAACCAAAGGTCTTCATGCACCAGAATTTACGTACATGCACCCATATTTTTAAACTTGTTGCAGCAATAAAGCCACCTTTAACGCCACCTTATACTAGTCCTCACCGAGTCATCCAAAGACTCAACGATCAGCGCTACGTCATCGACGTGGATGGTAGAGTTGCCACAGACTCAACAACTCATCTTGTACCAGGGTACATCGCCGAAGGCGACAGCTCAGACCAGACGCAAAACTGTCCCCCTCCACGCGCAGTACGATTCCAGCTGCCCCAGCAGGTCGCACAGAACATCCCTCCAGCAACTTCAGGGTCGCCTTCAGACCAGGCAACCTCCAGAGGGGGAGTAGTTATGGCGCCGCTGCCTAGCCGCGTTTCGCCACCGTCAGAGGACAGCACCTCTCAGGCACGACGTCAGCCTCGGAAGCAGCTCCTCATCCCGCGTGCTGACTTTTGAAGGAACACTTGAGGACCAGCAAAGCTAAGAAAAGCACCTTGGAGAGTGCTCCAAAAGAATCTCGCTACCGAGCACTAGTGCTCTCCTCGTGTAAGACGCCACAGCGATGGCAAATTGTTCTGCCTTGTAAATAGTGTGAATAAACTCAAGCAAAGTGAATCGCTGTGCAATTAATTCATTGCTCCTGCTCTAACACCTTTCCCAAGGACGAGTGACGCGCGAGGCTCATCGTGGACCTCGGGCGATCACGTTTCTCCGAAGCGGCTCCAGAGAACCAACGAGCCGACCATCCACAAGCATACTTCTACATATAGTCCACTCGGTCGATATTTCGAGAAAGTAAATTGACATATAGGAGAGATTTTTTTTATTTCCCTTCGTTTTAGCCTCGCAATTAAAGTTCCAATTATCTGCATTCGCCAAAGGCTATAATCGATTTGTTATTTAACAATTTGTAAGCATTTTCGACAGTTTTATAAATTTTTTTCAATATTAAATTATATACGACAGTACACCCTTATGAAAGTGCAATAGTTAATTTCCAAATCGCCAACCAAGATGAAAAATGCCATTTGTTCTTTATTAAGTAACTGAAAAATAATTCAAGAATGGTCTTTACATTTTTTTTAGATTTAGTTTAGAACAATAGTAATATGTAAAAAAAAATTGTAGGTAGATTCGTTAATAATTATTTATATAATGTGTGAATGATACAAGAATTGGTTCTCTGTAAATAACAAAGATTTTATTGTTTTATTACAAAAATACATTCAGATACCTAATCTAATTACTAATCTTACCTGTAAATAACAAAGAAACAACATTCAATGTTATTATTCACACTATCTGTTTTTGGATTACTTTTATAAATTTATTTCATTGTATTCAGCATGGCTCAATCGAGCGTACTAATTGCCACGTATAATTTTATTGTATATTCAGGTATCTAACTTACCGATCTAATCACGCGCCTACCGTCCTAACTACGCGCGTAATTCAAATAGATTAAGGATATTTTCCTTACATCTCCCCCCCTCCAGCGAAAATTTTGGTACAAAAATTTTGGTACAAAGTATAATCACAGCACTTTACAAAATCTTACAAATTACTAACTAATTATTTTGGAGATGGGGTGAGTTTTGAAATATGGAATAAATTTGATTCTGATTTTCCGTACCCTGCATCAATTTTGTACATTGAGTTTGATATCTTCTCTAAAATTTCGTATGGTCCCATTCTTAATTCATCCAATTTTTTTCGGTTTAGTCGGTTCCCGTTCTCGATGTATACTAGATCTCCCACTTCGAAGTTATATTCTTTCTTGTTTTTGTCGTATATCTTTTTATTATAATCATGGTATTTAATACTATTCTTGAAGGCGGTTTTTCTGTCATTTTCTAGATGATCATTACTTTTGTTTTCTTTTTTTAGTTCGTTTGGTAATGTTGATGTATCTTCACCACATAACAAATATTTTGGACTGAACTTCGTTACTGTGTGCTCCGTTTCATTATATTTATCTACGCACTTGTGTGCTATGGTTGTCCATGCGTATTTATTCTGTTCTTCGTTTATTGCACATCTAATTTTGTTTACTAACGTTTGATTCAGTCTTTCATTTAGTCCATTCGAGAAGGGCGCGTTAGCCCCTGTAAAGATCAACGTGATGTTCTCTTTGCCTACATCATATTTATCTTTTGCAAATATATTTTTATATTTGTCTATTAAATTCATTATTTCTACTTCTTCATCTTTATTTAAGTGATTTGTTAGTACATTAAATGTATTTTCTACAACATGTTCATTGAAATTTATTTGATATTCTTTTTTATTAGATTCGGAACTTTTTTGTTCTATCTCTAAATTTTCATTTTGTATTAATCCGAATTTTTTTATGCAATCTAGTCCCATTAGAAAGTCATATTTAAAATTTTCACTATTAATTACGAACACATTTATGTAGTCTTCTACCTTCAGTATTTTTGCTTTCAATTTGATCAACCCATTTGTTGGAAATACACCATTAATTGTTCTAAAATTTGTCTTTTGTATCTCTTCTTTTTTACATTTTAAACGTATTAATTTTGAATTTATTAATGAAATATTTGAGCCCGGGTCATAAATAGCATTTACTTCTAAAACGTCGTTTAATTTAATTTTGAGTTCAATTAATGGTGGGACTATTAGTTTTTTGGATCGTCGTTACTTAATTCCACTTCCATTTCCAAATTATTAACCTGCTTAATCTTATTACCTTTTTCATGGTCTTTAAACCAGCATTCAGCCTCTGGGTGAAAGCGCGTTCCTTTTCCTTTATCGCTGCACAATTTACACGGCGTTTTCTCACTCTTCCCTTTTATGCTTGGTTTCTGTTTATTTGCTTCAAAATTTTTCTTCGTTAAATGCTCTAATTTTCCTATCTCGTTGTGTAGGTCTTCTGTTTTTTTTAATTTTTCTCTGTCTATTCTGTCGGCTATGTAATTTGGCAATCCCGTGGCGATGATATCAATCATTGTTCCGTCATCGATGGATTTTCTTATTTGTAATAAAAGTTTTTCTTTTTTCATGGAATAATCCAATAACGAGCCTGTCTGATATTTGAATGTCATCGCATATCTTATTGGAGACCAACCTTTACTAGCGAATGTGTTGCAAAAATTCTCTTTCCACGTTTCCCATTCCGATTCAATTGTCAATTTAAGCAGTGTACAGCTGTACCAATCTATAGCACTTTTATCCATAAATGATTTCAAAATTTCAATTTTTTTTCCGTTTGTTCTTACATTGAACCGTTCGCATTCTTTTTCAAAAGCAGTTATCCATTGATTAGCATTTGAATTTTTTCCGTCAAATTTTTCAATTGTGAATTCTTTAGCTAATTTTCCAGCGTTTTTTTCTTCAGACTTTTCTTCCCTTGTTTCGATTAATTTTTCTAGCAATTGTATTAATGATTGTTCTGAGGGATTAGAGGTTATGTCGGCTTGTTCGACTATTTCCTCTAAGTATTCTTCCGCAAATCGTATATTTCCATCACTATCACAATACTCCTTTTTTAATTCTTTATTTAGAGTAATCCAGATTGTTCTTGTTTGGCCCCTTTTTGTGCACGTTTTTTTTATTGTAGCAAATGCAGGTGTCTTAATGAGTTCCACGTGTCCTGCCACATTGAGGTGGTCGTGGGGAATTCTATAAGTGTGGCCATCGGGTGTGGTAATTTTAGTGACGCATAAAATATTCGTTTTATCATCCACAGCAGGCAGCACTTTAAATTGAAATTGTAATTTATCCATCGTGTGGTTTACAACGAGAATGTTGTTTTATAATGTGTGAATGATACAAGAATTGGTTCTCTGTAAATAACAAAGATTTTATTGTTTTATTACAAAAATACATTCAGATACCTAATCTAATTACTAATCTTACCTGTAAATAACAAAGAAACAACATTCAATGTTATTATTCACACTATCTGTTTTTGGATTACTTTTATAAATTTATTTCATTGTATTCAGCATGGCTCAATCGAGCGTACTAATTGCCACGTATAATTTTATTGTATATTCAGGTATCTAACTTACCGATCTAATCACGCGCCTACCGTCCTAACTACGCGCGTAATTCAAATAGATTAAGGATATTTTCCTTACATTTATATAATTAAAGATCGAATTTTTATTATTTTTCTTAATGGCAACTTGCACCGCATCTAAAAAAATCATTTTACGCCGAAAATAATTCCAAATATAAAGGATTACGTCAGTTTTAATATCAAATGTTTTAATATTAATCTTAAGTGTGATGTGTGTATGATAGAATTCAGATCCATACATGTAATATAAAATAGTTAAAAGAGCATAAAATTTACTGTTGAAAAAAAAAGTTATTGTAACTATTATCGTTCTCACGTTTTTTATAAAAATCTATAATATTAAAAAAATTTATTCCTTGGAAACTAATTTGTCAAATGGCTCGAAAAAAGCATGTTGATGAAGAATACCAATATCTAGATTATATGTAAAATTCAATTAATTTTGACTACAAGTTTCTGAGAAAATAATAAAAAAATAAAAAAAAATGTTTTCTATATCTAGCGCTAATCTATAGCTTGCAAAAAATTTCAGCTTTACATTTTTATATGCATTTTTTTATATTTTATTCTAAACATTTCAAAGATTAATTTAGAAGAAATAAAATATTATAAGTATTGTTGTATATAATTTAATAGTGAACAAAACTAACAAAACTGCCGAAAATACTTTCAAATGGTTAAACAACAAATTGAGTACAGCTTTTGGTGAATGCGGATAATCGGAACCTTAATTATGAGGCTGAAAGGAAGCGGAATAAAAAAACTCTTGCCTATATGTGCATTTTGTCCCAATTTTGACTTTTTTTCTGTTAACTGATTGAACTGATATAATTATACTAGCGCGACGCATGCAATTATTCTATTCCCCTCCCCCGTTTCTCTTCACCATAATTACGTTAAATAAATAAATGGTTACACTTTACCTTTGAGAGATATCAGATTTTCTTCAAAAATCTTATTCGAAGTGTTATTTTTTGAAACATTTTCTGAATTCCAAATCTTTTGATATATTTCTTTTATATTTTTGAATAGATATTGAGTTCCACTTCGATTTTGAAATTCATATTTTGAATTTGTAGATTCATTTCTAGTTAAATTTAATGGTTTATATTCTCTGGACTGAGGTACAACAAAAGCGGAATTATGTTTTTTACGATTGAAAATATATTTTTCATTGGATTTTCTATCCCAAATATGTCCGGACACTCGTAAATCTATAAAAAAATGAAGTGGATCTATGCTTGGATAAGTTTGTACCAATGGATAAGAAGGATACCACAACGGATTTGACAAATATTCTGAAGTATTATTTGATAAACTTATATGTGGCGATGATTGAAAAGTATCATGTCTTTCGACTGCACTAGACAAAACATGTTTCGGAGTGAAATCTAATCTTTTTGTTGGTTCAGTAAAGAAGGCGTTTTTAAATGATGAGTTTCTGTAATCCTGAATAATATTATCTTCATCATTGAATCGGCTTTTCAAATATGGAATTATATCAGTTTTTATCGCATCTTTTTCCAGCAATAAATTTTTATTAATTATATTTGCTGCACCTATTTCGGAAAAATATTTACTTACATGCTCATTTTTGTCTTGTAATTTATTATTGCATTCCGATTTGCAATTATGCACATCAACGAAATTTGTAATAATTTCTTGAGAGTTATAAATTTTGTTTACTTCTTTGTTATTTTTATTGTTTGGAGAAACGTTTAACGTAAAATAATTATCAGGTAGCATCTGTTGCTGTTTTATTTCGCCTGCTTTTGATGATGATGGATATTCTGCTGAAGAAAAAAATGAGGTTGAGTTATTTCTATTTTTTTCTTTTGCTGTTAATTCCAGTGGTCGAGCACGTCCATTTCTCCAAGATTTTTTCAATCGACGGCGGGCACTACTGGCACTTTGAATTGATAAGTTGTCATTTTTAGTTTGAACGAAAGAACGCAACATTTCACTAAAAACGAAGTTATGCTGCGTGTGAGAAATATCGAAAAAATATGATGGGGTTGCAGCTAGAAATCGAGAAATCAAATCACTACTATTTAAGGATATTGAAGATTTTATGGCTGAGGGTTCTCCAGTAGCAGCCATAATTAAATTTTCGTAAAAAAATCTATCGATGAATCTTAAATTTTCGCAGTCATGTGTAGAAATGGATCTGTGAACATTAAGCAAATATTTAAAAATACTTATAAATATATTTAAAATTTTATTAGAAGAGAATCATATAATATAGTGTGAACTATTAACGCTTTCATTGAATATTTATTTAAGGCGTCAAAAGATGGTACCTAAAATGGTACATTTCAGTATATTCTGGTATATATTCCCACATACTATCTCATTATTTTTTGTACAAATTTTGTCGTTAGAAAATTTTCATTTGAGATATTTTGGATATATTGTAATTGGATTATTAGGTTTGTCCAAACCCTGGTAGAATATTGCAGATAAATGTTGCTCAATACACCAGCATTCTGCTAGTTATTTGTGAAAATGCTGCCGAAACTTACATTTGTTACAAATGCGATTACTATTATTAAGGATAGAAAGTTCTTTAAAGTATGAATTTGACAAAAAACGCTAATCAATTATTCGGTATGAATGAAGCTAGCCTGATTTCCGATTCTAATCAGGTTATGCGCAGAACGTCAGAGTAAGAATACTGCCCTATTGAAAAATCTTACGTAAGATCTTACGTAAGTTCTTACGTAAGTTCTTACGTAAGATCTTACGTGAGATCTTATGCCAAAATCTGATCTGAAATTTTTTTATTTATAAAGGACTAAATACCGTGCAAAATGAGGATAAACTTGTTATTAAAGAATTTTTTTAAGATTTTTAAGTTCCGCATCTGAAAAAATTCTAAGTCCCATAAAAAAAATTCTTTAATAACAAGTTTATCCTCATTTTGCACGGTATTTAGTCTTTATAAATAAAAAAATTTCAGATCAGATTTTGGCATAAGATCTCACGTAAGATCTTACGTAAGAACTTACGTAAGAACTTACGTAAGATCTTACGTAAGATTTTTCAATAGGGTGTCATCCTATTTCACGGTGACAGTCTCTTAACCCGTTAACGTCCACGAGACGGAATTTTTAAGTTTAAGTTCGAATTGATACGTCGCAATGAATTCTAACACAAATAACTTAAAACCAACCGTTTCCTATATTTTCAAGAGTGCTCTTTCAAATGGTGGTGGTTATAAGTCAAAAAAAAATTTTCTAACCTCTGAAAAATCAAATTAAAAAAAAGCATGGGTTTTCGAATTATTTTTTTTTTTACACTGATTTTTTGCAGCCTATACATTTTTTTATCGGTCTAAAACCGATATAAATGGCGTCCACGATATCTGAACTAAAAGTTAGGACGAAAATATTTATTTAAATAATTTCTTATACAAGCAAAATGGCGGTCGAAATAAAATACTTTTTTTAAACTTGATGATTTTTTTTCTCAGAAAACATAAGCTTTAGAAAAAAACTTATAACAAAAATGTCTTATAATCGGCCAGAGAACACTCTCAAATTTTTTTAAAACATTTTGAAAAATTTTTTTATTTTTAAAAAATTTGAAAAAAATTGGGAAAAAGTTTTGAAAAAAATTAAGAGCCCTGCTGGAAATGAACCATTGAAATCGATAAAAAAATCGTATCAATTCTTATTGTGAATCTTAATATCTGTAATAACATTTAAAAACGTATTCAAAAAGGTAACCATATTAATAACAAAATTGTCGATAAAATTCGATTAAAATCAATGAAAGAATTTGAAATAAAAATCGATGGCATTTGATGGTACGTTTATCTATTTTAATTGTACATTATTGTATATATAAAATTTTATATCCTTGAATCGATATTAATAGAATCATAATTTCAATCGAAGTATATGGCAAAATAGGGTATTAAGATTCACATTTAAAAACGATTCAATAGCTCTAGTCGATTTCAATATTAGTTTTGCACTGTAATAAATTGTTTTTAATCGAATTGAGATGCAATTGCATCCTCTGATGAAATACAGTTAATCGAATCTCATCATATTCAAAAGCTCAGTAATTCTAGTCGTACTTAATCGATCTCTATTTATTTTGTCCAATAAGGGTAAAACCTTTTAATCGACTTGTATCGGTTACAAGTATTAAATAGGACTCAATTGTATTGAATCGGAATTGATTGAATCAACAAAACTTGATAAAATACAATAAAAATCCATTGGTATATTGAAATTAAAATGTTATTGCTTTTGAACATACTGTTATCGATTTGAATTGTCATTTTACGTATTGTTAGATTTAAGCGATTTCAATATTCGTTTTTTAATGCCCAATTTATTTCAATTATTTCTAATCCGTTTTTTAAATATATTTTATGTTGAAAGCGAATTGGAATGTATACCAATCCCTTTTTTTCCTCGGTTTATTACATATTAAGAATGGATTGGAAATTATTAAAGTTAAATCGTTATCAATCCACTTAACTCTGCGATCTATTAAATCTTATTGAATTGTAATTAATATCAATTAATTTTAATACCTTTTAAAATTCGATTCTGTGTAATTAGCATTCATACACATTGACATTAACCCTTTAACGCCCAACTTGACCATTTTTCGACAACATTTTCAGCGGCGTGTAGCACTATCTTAAAATGGTTCAAGAAATTCTTGAGATACCATTTTTAACGTAAAATTTAATGTACTTTCAGAATCAAGTACTAGTATTGTTGAAAAATTTAACAATAAAAAGTTATAAACAATTTTTTGCAAAAAAACGTGAATTTTTGAAAAAAAAAAATTTGATTGGCTCAAATTTTTGAATGGAAAGAGGGTTCGCTCGTACGTCGAACACGTATATATTTGGTCAATAGCATCTATACTATACTGTAAAACAGTTGCAGTACCGAAATTAAAAATGGCGGCCATCCGAACAATCCCTTTTCCACCAAACTTATCAAATAGGTTCGTGATTTTTTTCTCGATCAGGATCGACTTTACAAAAAACAGTTATAGAACAAAAAATGCTTATAATTAATCAGAGAACGCGTGTGAAATTTTTTAGAATTTTCGAAGCGACTTTTGGTTTTTTGGATATGGCCATTTTTTGAAAAATTCAAAAATCGCTCCGAAAATCCTAAAAAAATTCACACTGTTATGGATAAAAAAAAATATAATTTAATTCAATTAAATTCGTTTCGTTCAAATCAGACTCGAATTTTTCTGGGCTTGGACTATGGAAAACTTCAAGGCCAGAAAAATATCCAATTCCACACCGCACGTGAAAGAATGCGGGGGAGGGAAGTGCCGCGCCAGCACTCCTGGCTGCAAACTTCGTCGCAACGATTAGGATTTTCCCTATGAGTGCGACGAAGAAGCAAAGTCGGAGGTACGTTGGGGGAGGTACTTGCGTCCCGACGCAGCGTCACTCCTCTGTACAACGGCAAAAAGCACGGACGTGCCTGTCTACGCTCCGCGCATTTGCCATTGTTAGTTTTTCGTTTTTCGTTTCGGTGTTCGACGCATGTGAGTCCAGGATCCCTGCCTGTTGGAGCCAAGGACCAGGGTGCAACCGCGGCAAGAAATTTATATAAGATTAAAACAAAAAGGGACACCTGTTGCTCCCAACGAACCATATCAAACCTCCGTGACCCCCCCCCCCCTGGAAGCAGCGACGCCGAGGATTATTATAAGGTAAAATTTATAGTACATAATTATATAAATACATAAATATATATATATGTTAGTTGCGTCAATAATAAGAGGACGACAGTGCAGTGTCGTCCCAAATCTACAATAATCGTTTTTTTTAAACCGACGGTGCGGAGTCGGTCGGGATAGATTAAATTCAAACAATTTCCAAATCTACAATAATCGTTCTTTTTTTAAAATCGACGGTGCGGAGTTGGTCGGGACAAATTAAATTCAAACAATCTTCAATTTCTCGCGTTTCTGAACGCAGGTGTAAACGCACATGTGCGCGTCCATCTCTCTCTTTCTCTAGCGTGACATACACCGTGTCTTTGTTTCTCGATTGTGCGCCGACGACACACGCGTCTCTCTCTCTCACTCTCTCGTCTGCATACTCTTCGCGCGTCGCTTCTCTCTCTTGCGCGCACGCGCGTCATCGTTCTCTTTCTCTCTTTCTCTTATGCTGACGTCTGTGCGCGTCGCTCCCTCTCGATCACGCACATGTATCGCCCCATAGCGTCGTTTCTCTCTCTTTCTCTTTCTCCTGAAATAGAAAAAAATTAAGATTTGACTTTATTGAAAAAAAAAAAAAGAAATTAACCACATAAATAAGAAAAAGAAAAATAGAATTCAGGAGACAGAACAAACTCTGTCCCCAGGCAAATTACAGATAAAGAAACAAACAAATTAATAAGACTTAAAGGAAATAGAAAATAGAGAGAGTTTATTCTCTTTCTCTACCCGGATTATTTTACAAAAGTTTCATACCCTACTAGCATTTTCATAACCTCAACACTTCCTCGCTTCTCTCACCAAATCACCTTTTTAACCCTCCTAAAACAAATACAAGGAAGAATATAATCCCCAACGTCAAGTGAATTCGTTTAAATGAACCAAGTACCTCTTTTAATGGATCTCCAAGGGTGTGGACTCGACTCGAAGCCCTGTCCACTAAGCAGCAACCAACATCAGTGACTCTCGAGTCGCCCACAAAACTTTTACACTGCTCGACCAGGATTTCATTTCACTCAGCTACCACTGCTTTTGTAGCGAAGAGCTCATGCGAGTAGCCTTCAAAGCCACTCGACATTGAAGTCTTCACATCACACAACACCATTGGAATTTTCTGCATCTCCACAAGGTTAACTGCCTCATCTTCAAGTCTTGGATTCAGCACCAGGCCTCTGAGGAAAAATCGTTGCAGGTTACACCTGCAACACGAACACACAGACCACAAAGCATCTGGAGGTTCTTTTGGTTATTTTTACTTCGAAAAGGCTCACTTACCTAATTTCCCTCTTCATTCTCCTCTCCTCCTATTTTTCCCCTCCATTTCTTTTACCAGTTGTTATGTTTTTCCTCTCAAAGCCAGTAACCTGGGTATCAACACAAGCAGTTTGCTAAGCAAACTAGAGAGAGAGAAGGAGACAAGATCGTGGTGGGCTTCCCTGAAGACAATGTCCCGTCGTCCTGACGGAGTTCCTGGAAACCTGGACGTCGTCTACAGGAACAGCGCCGATCCAATGACAAGATCGTGGTGGTTCCTGAAGAATGTCCGCGTCCTGACGAGTCCTGGAACCTGACGGTACAGAAAGGCCGATAATGACAAGATCGTGGTGGGCTTCCCTGGAAGACAACGTCCCGTCGTCCTGACGGAGTTCCATGGACATCTGTGACATCGTCTACAAGAACAGCCCCAATTTTTTTTTCAATGACCAAGTGCGGGGTGGGATGCCTTTAGAAGACGTCCCGTCCGTCCTGACGGAGTTCCTGGACACCTGGACATCGTCTACAGGAACAGCGCCCGATTTTTTTCTTATGACCAAGATCTAGGTGGGCTTCCCTGAAGAACAAACGTCCCGTCGTCCTGACGGGAGTTCCTGGGACACCTGGACATCGTCTACAGGAACAGCGCCCCCAAGATCGTTTTGG
>JACCID010000625.1:0-22112 GCA_018906775.1 Sycophila sp. Sp_5
AGGGTAGAGATATATCTTCGAGACTCTTCATCGAATAATCGTCCGAGGGCATGCATATACTAAGGAAATTGACAAAGACAATATTTTATGAAAATTGGTTTATTTAGAATTTTCGCATTTCCTCGACGAATCGAGCTATACATTGTTCGGAAATCAAGTAAATGAACCAAAAAACAGTAACAATCGACTTAGATAGCTAAATGGAGGTGTTCGTTAATGCTCGGGGGAGGAAGAACACAAAAATCCCAAAAAGCCGGTCTCGCTGTTATGCCTCATATAAAGCAACCCGAATAACATTTTATAAATGGGTTAGAGATCCAAAATGAGTCTCGAATCTTTAGACCTTTATCAATCGAATCGTCGAGGGCGGGCTTACTAAGGAAATTGACAAAGATAATATTTTATGAAAATTGGTTTATTTAGAATTTTTGCGTCTCCTCGACGAATCGAGCTATACATTGTTCGGAAATCAAGTAAATGAACCAAAAAACAGTAACAATCGATTAGATAGCTAAATGGAGGTGTTCGTTAATACTCGGGGTACGAAGAACACAAAATCCGAAAAAAAGCCGCTCTCGCTGTTGTGCCTCATATAAAGCAAGGCGAATACCCTTTTATAGTGCGTAGAGATACAAATTGAGTCTAAAATCTTTCGACTCCTATTAATCGAATCGTCGAGGGCATGCATTACTTAGGATATTGACAAAGACAATATTTTATGAAAATTGGTTTATTTAGAATTTTCGCATCTCCTCGACGAATCGAGCTATACATTGTTCGGAAATCAAGTAAATGAACCAAAAAACAGTAACAATCGACCATACAGCTAAATGGAGGTGTTCGTTAATACTCGGGGTACGAAGAAACTCAAATATCCCCAAAAAGCCGGTCTCGCTGTTGTGCCTCATATAAAGCAACGCGAATACCCTTTTATAGTGCGTAGAGATACAAATTGAGTCTAAAATCTTTCGACTCCTATTAATCGAATCGTCGAGGGCATGCATTACTTAGGATATTGACAAAGACAATATTTTATGAAAATTGGTTTATTCAAAATTTCTGCATCGCCTCGACGAATCGAGCTATACATTGTTCGGAAATCAAGTAAATGAACGAAAAAACAATAACAATCGACCAGACAGCTAAATGGTAGATTTCGTTGATCTCCGGGTAAGGAAAAAAAAAAAAAAAAAAAACACCAAAAAAAAAAAAAAAAAAAAAAATAACCCGCGAAACAAAAAAAAAACGAAAAAAAAAAACAATATGACCATCGATTAAGACACGCTACATGGAGGTGTTTCGTTAATACTCGGGGTCGGGTACAAGAACCCAAAATATCCCCACCACCAAAAAAAACACAACAAGCCGTTGGCGGCGGGTTCTCGATGTTGTTCTTTGCCGCATATAAAGCATACCCGAATACCTTTCTTCTTTCAATAGTGCGTCGAGAGACAAACTGAGTCAAGAAGCAATTGAACAGAAAACTGGAGACTTTCGAGCCAATCTGAATTCGTGTCGATTGGGACTTTAGACTTCTATCAATCGAACGTCGAGGGCGCGCATTATAAGGAATTAACTTACAAGACAATAGTTTATGAAACATGGTTTATTCAAAATTTCTGCATCGCCTCGACGAATCGAGCTACTACAGTGTCGGAAATCAAGTAAATGAACGAAAAAACATAACAATCGACCAGACAGCTAAATGGAGGTGTTCGTTAATACTCGGGGTACGAAGAACACAAATATCCCCAAAAAGCCGGTCTCGCTGTTGTGCCTCATATAAAGCAACCCGAATACCCTTTCATAGTGCGTAGAGATACAAAATGAGTCAAGAAACTTTAGACTTCTATCAATCGAATCGTCGAGGGCGCGCATTACTAAGGAAATTAACTTAAAGACAATAGTTTATGAAAAATGGTTTATTCAAAATTTCTGCATCGCCTCGACGAATCGAGCTATACGTTGTCGGATCATAATAATCAGTAAATGAACCAAAAATAGTAACAATCGACCAGACAGTTAAATGGAGGTGTTCGTTAATGCTCGGGGAGGAAGAACACAAAAATCCCCAAAAAGCCGGTCTCGCTGTTGTGCCTCATATAAAGCAACCCGAATAACATTTTATAGTATGTAGAGATACAAAATGAGTCTAGAATCTTTAGACCCCTATCAATGGAATCGTCGAGGGCATGTATTACTAAGGAAATTGACTTAAAGACAATAGTTTATGAAAAATGGTTTATTCAGAAATTCTGCATCGCCTCGACGAATCGAGCTATACATTGTTCGGAAATCAAGTAAATGAACCAAAAAAATAGTAACAATCGACCAGACAGTTAAATGGAGGTGTTCGTTAATGCTCGGGGGAGGAAGAACACAAAAATCCCCAAAAAGCCGGTCTCGCTGTTGTGCCTCATATAAAGCAACCAGAATAACATTTTATAGTATGTAGAGATACAAAATGAGTCTAGAATCTTTAGACCCCTATCAATGGAATCGTCGAGGGCATGTATTACTAAGGAAATTGACTTAAAGACAATAGTTTATGAAAAATGGTTTATTCAGAAATTCTGCATCGCCTCGACGAATCGAGCTATACGTTGTTCGGAAATCAAGTAAATGAACCAAAAAATAGTAACAATCGACCAGACAGCTAAATGGAGGTGTTCGTTAATACTCGGGGGCCGAAGAACTAAAAAAATCCCCAAAAAGCGGTCTCGCTGTTGCGCCTCATATAAAGCAACCTCATATAAAGACAATATTTTATGAAAATTGGTTCTTTTAGAATTTTTTCATCCCCTCGACGAATCGAGCCATACATACCTCGCAAATCACGCAAATGTACCAAAAAACAGTAACAATCGACCAGACAGCTAAATGGAGGTGTTCGTTAATACTCGGGGGGACGAGAAACACAAAAATCCACAAAAAGCCGGTCTCGCTGTTGTGCCTCATATAAAGCAACCCGATTACCCTTTTATAGTGTGTAGAGTTATAAATGAGTTTAGAATCTTCAGACTTCTATCAATCGAGTCGTCGAGGGCATGCATTACTAAGGAAATTGACAAAGACAATAGTTTATGAAAAATGGTTTATTCAAAATTTCTGCATCGCCTCGACGAATCGAGCTATACGTTGTTCGGAAATCAAGTAAATGAACCAAAAAATAGTAACAATCGATTAAATAGCTAAATGGAGGTGTTCGTTCATACTCGGGGGACGAAGAACACAAAAATCCCCAAAAAGCCGGTCTCGCTGTTGTGCCTTATATAAAGCAATCCGAATAACATTTTATAATGGGTAGAGATCCAAAATGAATCTAGAAACTTCAGACTTCTATCAATCGAATCGTCGAGGGCGTGCATTACTAAGGAAAATGACTAAAAGTCAATAGTTTATGAAAAATTGTTTATTTAGAATTTTCGCATCTCCTCGTCGAATCGAGCTATACATTGTTCGGAAATCACGTAAATGTACTAAAAAATAGTAGCGCTTTGCAGTAGCGCTTCGCTGTCGTATACGAAGCCGTATATATAGATATAGTAGTAATAGTAAATGAAAAAAAATAACTAGCTAGGGGCTGGAAAAAAACCTAGATGTCTTGAAAATTTATTGAAAAGAAAAATGAGGCCATCAAAAACGACACATGAATATGAAATTAAATAATGTCTCTTTTTGATTGAGAAAGCATACACTATTTTAACTTAATGTTTAATTCACTGTTGTAAATGACATCCTCAAAAAGACTGATTGAGTTTATTGCTAAATATATATGGGTAATGAAAATATGTATAGTAGTATAGTGATATTTTCTTGAATCGATTACGTATCTATACTTATCTATTTATATATATATATGCCATATATTGAATTTTGACGAATCTATAAAAATCCTCAAATAGCCGTATAGACGTGTATATATATATATACATTTACAATCGTTATCGTAACACAAAGAACTAAATCAATTTCTCTAATCTAAATAATAACTTAAAAGAAGTTACAAATTGGCAACAAGGTTTTAATAAGCATTTATACATAAATTAATTTCACAATAATCACTTTGATTTTACAAAGAATTGACCTTTTTCGAATCACACTATTTTATTCTTTGATAAAGATGTAGAAATTCTCACGATTTTTCCTTTTCTTTTCAAATTTGCACGAACACATTCAATTAAAATTTCCAAATCTAAATAAATTCATTACATCTTAAAAAATAAACTAAATTCAAGAACTCGTGCACAGTTATATAAATTATAAACCGAACTAGATTTACCTAGACATAACAAAAGTAAGATCAATGCAAATAAAACTTAACGTCGAAACACTTTTCAAATTAACTACACTATAATCAGTCTTGATCTACAAGAAATGTTCCCCTTTTTAAATTACAGATATTATTCATTTATTTTACTTTTTGTTAAAATTTAGAAACTTTCACTTTCTTTTCAAATTTGTATGAGCGCACTAAACCAAAATATCCTAAATCTAAACCAATTCAGTCGCTACATTTATTTTAAATAATAAACTAAATTCCAGAACTCGTACACAGATATATAATCAAAATGTTACAACACTCAATATAAAGTAAATCTGAATCTAACCTCAGATTTACATTTTCAATTTTTGTGATAATTTAACATTTTAACCGAAAATTAGATTTACCTATAGCCTTAGTTAAAGATTTATAACTGATGCGAATAAGACTTAAACGAACAACCTTTTTCAAATAACCGCACAAATTGACAGACACAACTGATTGCTTTAAATCCAAATACATTCAAAAACACACATAAAGTTTTATATTTAGTCTTATTTAAAAATCCATATATTCAACATAAGCACCGAGCACTTACTAGAGCAGGAAATAAGCGAGCCCAGGTGTCAAAGTTTTCACTCACTAAATCATATAGTATAATATATTTCACAGGACTCGAATCCTTATATCCTATTCCCTTCTCGAACATTAATTGCTCCACACTATCCACTATCACATTTCACTGAAGAGAACTATAAACTCACTGGCAACTTCTACTCCAAATCTGAAGCTTGGAATCAGAGTACATAGTCTGATATTCTACAACCATCTTCCTGGTGACGAGTCACACTGGAGTAGCGCAGCGAGTCCAGCTTCCGGCTTTCTTCCTGGCAACAAGTCCTACAGAAGTGTCGAACACAATAGAAGAGGCACGACAAGTGATGTGCAGGGGCCAGGATTGATCAGGCCTGGATATGAAGGCTCTTCGTCGAAGCAACCATTTCTCCTTGGATAAGTTGCAGGTTTCTGGAAAGCTCCTCGACTCCAATCCTTGGCAACCTGCAAATAAAAAGCACACAAAGTACCGAGTGCTAAAACCACAGAAGTTCTCATCTAACAACTCACATTCACACTCCATCAAACAAATTTGACACAATTTAACCTTTTCTCAAAAATAGCAAATTTATTCCATTTAATCCCCAGCTACTCTCTCTGTCTCTCTCTTCTCATCCATACAATAAACCAAGAGTTATTTAAAATTTAATTAAATACTTATCTGACACCTGCACTCGCAACTTTCAATCCAAATAGACTCCTTCTTGAATAAAAAAACACTTCAACAACCTCCAAGATAAATTAATGCAATCAGCTGTGTGTCTGCTTGCGTAAAGGCGGCCCTACACTAGCGAACCCTAACCGAGTATAAGGGTCCGTCTACAACGGCCCTACCCAGTCTGTACACGCCGTTGCGCGTGTTCGTAAACACCGAGCCCGGTGTACCCAGAAACACTTTGAAATAAAATCAACCTTTAATTATACACATTTCCTTTATTTTCGAAAACCCTTAAACCCTTTTCAGAACCAAATAGCAACTTCTAACCAGAGCCGGGCCCGTATGGGACGCGCAGTGCCGACACGGGTTTTCACTAACCCAATCGCCTTGGAAATTTATTTCCAAAGGAACGTAACGGCTTAAGCAAATAGCTGTATATATTAACATATACAGTTACGCGCTTTTGCACGTAACAACCACACACCGAATATTTAAGCATTGACACCGCAGAAAATGAAAATAAAGAAAATTTAGCCAACATAATTCCAATAGAATTTCTAAACTCGTTAACTCCTAATGGATTACTACAACATAGACTGAAATTAAAAAAAGGTTTAATTATTATGTTATTGAGAAATTTAAATTTAAATAATGGTTTATGCAATGGTACGAGATTAATAATAGAACAATTACAAGAATATACAATTTTAGCTAAAATTATAACTGGTAATAAAAATGGATCCCATGTAATAATACCACGAATAAATTTGCAACCATCATCTGAAGAAATTCCATTTCGCATGACAAGAAGACAGTTTCCGATAAGACTTGCACATGCCATGACTATTAATAAATCACAAGGACAATCTTTTAAAAAAGTAGGAGTATATTTACCAACACCAGTGTTTAGTCATGGTCAACTGTACGTAGCTCTATCGAGAGTAATGAGCAAAGATAATTTAAAAATTTTTATACCTGTGAAGAAAGTAAAAATCACTAAAAAAACCGATGGAGACGTTGAAATTTATACAAAAAATATTGTATATACAGAGGTACTATGATTAATAATAACAATAATTAATAATCACAGCCAAATGTATCTATAATTAGTTTAATACAAAAAATTTGTGCGGTGGGCTGTAACCCATTATATAAAAATCTTGAAATTTAATTCATTGCCGCGAAATATATATATATATAAGTAAAACATTAAAACTAACTATTGAAATATTTCAAACATAGCAGCAACGGATTTTATAATCTGTAGCACTTAAAATATATTATAAAGCGGTAATGGGTATGATGTATGATGATGATTGAAATTTAATTCATTGCCGCGAAATAATATATATAAGTAAAACATTAAAACTAACTATTGAAACATTTAAAACATAGCAGCAACAGATTTTATAATCTGTAGCGCTTAAAATATATTTTATAGCGGTAAAGGGTAATTTGACTCTTTAAGGTTATTAGCTATGTACAAATAAATTTAAAAGTAGAAAAATACGAAAACTGAAATATAAAGAAGCAACGGATTATACAATCTGTAGCGCTTAACATATAAAAATCTTGAAATTTAAATCATTGCCGTGAAATAATATATATAAGTAATGGAAACATTAAAACTAACTATTGAAACATTTAAAACATATCAGCAACAGATTTTACGCTTCACATATAAAGCAATAATATATTATACGGTTACAAGGGATTCCATAATCTGCAGTGCCGACAATAGAAAATTAAAAAAAAAGGGTAGTCGCTTATACACTTTTAATGCAGCCGTATAAATGTTCCGATACGACGGTCTGCAGCCCGTTAAATGCAGAGAGAAAGTATTACTATCGATTAAAAACCAAAAATTATTCTTTTTTATGCATTTGGACAAAAATGGATTTTTATGCATTTTGGAAAAAATGGATTTTTATGCATTTGGGCAAAAATGCATTTTTATGCATTTTAGAAAAAAATGCATTTTTATGCATTTTGGAAAAAATGCATTTTTATGCATTTGGGAAAAATGAATTTTTATGCATTTTGGGAAAAAAATAAATTTTTATGCATTTTGGGGAAAAAATGAATTTTGATGCATTTTGGGAAAAAAATGAATTTTTATGCATTTTGGGAAAAAAATAAATTTTTATGCATTTTGGGAAAAAAATGCATTTTTAAGCATTTTTAAAAAATGCATTTTTATGCATTTGGGAAAAAATGCACTCTATAACAGAATGCATTAAAAAAATAATTCATCCCAGGTTCATCACTCCTTTGGTAACTGACAAAAGTTGACACGAAAAATATGATAACAAAAATTATGATAACAAAAATAAATGTAGAAGAAAACATAAAAAAATACAACATAAAAAAAAAATTGTAAACTTAATTGACTTTTCATGGACCACTGACGCAATGCCTTTACGTACATTCCAAATCCGGTTCAATTCCGATCCGCGTTCCTATAAAAAAAGCCGTTATTAAAAAAAGGTAAGCACATTTGTCTGAAAAAAAAAAAAAGTTCTCGCTTTAATATTATATAAGAGAAGAGATGTTTTATTATCAATGTTAAATAATTAGTTATTTTTAACAAAAGTATGTTTTTAATTTTGTTAGATTAATGTTAATGAAACTATATTTTTAAGCTATTACATGTTAAAAATAATCTGTAGATTGGTTAAATAGTGTAAAATGTTTCTAATTTATTTTTTATATTTGCACTATCACTTGGGAGTATTGTAAAGTTATTGTTGTTATCGAGGTGTGTTTATTGTTATTTGTGTAAAATAATTGAGATTCAAATAAATTTAAAGATAATCGACTATATAATTTATTAAAATTAAAGTTAAAAAATCATTTACAATCATCACGTGGATTTTTACATGTATTCTATATAATGAATAAAATAAAATATATTTTTTAATATTTTTTCGAAAATGTATAAATTGATTATTTAACCCTTTAAGACGGAAACCCTGTTGGCGTTAAAAAAATATTTTTTCCTGAATATTATTGATAATAATTGTCTATGAGACTTCTTGAACCTACAATTTTTTTTTTACGACACAAAGCATTTTTTCATATGTAGCAAATTTGCTACATTGAGCGTTTAGGGTATAAATGTATGAAAACAATGTTTATGTAAATTCAATCTGTTACGTGCAAAAGCGCGTAACTGTATATATTAATATAGTATACAGCTATTTGCTTAAGCCGTTACGTTCCTTTGGAAATAATTTTCCAAGGCGATTGGGTTAGTGAAAACCCGTGTCGGCACTGCGCGTCCCGTACGGGCCCGCCTCTGGTTAGAAGTTGCTATTTGGCTCTGAAAAGGGTTTAAGGGTTTGCAAAGTCAGGAAATTTGTATAATTAAAAGTTGATTTTATTTTAAAGTACTTTTGGGTACGCCAGGCTCGGTGTTTACAAACACGCGGAACGGCGTGTACAGATTGGGTAGGGCCGTTGTAGACGGACCCTTATACTTGGTTAGGATTCGCTAGTTTAGGGCCGCCTTTACGCAAGCAGACACACAGCTGATTGCATTAATTTACCTTGGAGGTTGTTTAAGTGTTTTATAATTCAAGAAAGAATCTATTTGGATTAAAAGTGGCGTGGGCAGGTGTCAGATAAGTATTTCATTAATTTTTAAATGACTCTTGGTTTATTGTCTGGAGAAGGAGGGAGAGAGAGTGCAGCTGGGAATTAAATTTTTTGATGAATAGAATAAGTTTGTTACTTTTTGAAAAGGTTCAAAGAGTGTCCAATTTGCTTGATTGAGTGTGAAGGAGAGTTTGTTTAATGAAAACTTCTGTGGTTTTAGCACTCGATACTTTGTGTGCTTTTTATTGTAGGTTGCCAAGGATTGGAGCCAAGGAGCTTTCCAGAGACCTGCACCCTATGCGTTGATCCAAGAAGGAATAAGTTCTTTGGACTGATTGGCTGCTGCAGAGGTGATGGTTGCTTCGACGAAGAACCTTGTATCTAAGCCTGGCCAGACCTGGCTGTTACACAACACTTGTCGTGCCACATCTGTGGGGCTCGACACCAAGAGGAAGGTTGGAAGCTGGACTCGTTGTGCCACCTCAGTGTGACTCGCAGCCAGAAGATGGTTACAACGTGGTGGACTATGCCCTCTGATTCCAAGCTTCAGATTTGGCGTAGAAGTTGCCAGTGAGTTTATAGTTCTCTTCAGTTACGTATGATAGTGTTGAGTGGAGTGGACTGTATTCGAGGGAGAACAGGATGTAGGGACTCGAGTATTGTCTAAAATATATTGTACTATTTGACTGGGTTGAATGAAAACTTGAATGACACCTGGGCTCGTTTGTTTCTGCTTCAGTAAGTGCTCGGTGCTTCGGTTACTATTAGTTAGGTTGGATATATAAATTTTTAAATGTAAAACTTTATGTGTGTTTCTAGACTGTATTTGAATTAATGCAATCAGTGTAGTCTGTCAATTTTTGTGCGGTTATTCGAAAACAGGTTGTTCGTTTAAATCTTATTCGCGTTAATCATACTTTTAACTGGGTCTATAGGTGAATCTAATCTTCGGTTACAAAGTTAAATTATTACAAAAAAAAAAATAAAAATGTGACTCTGAGGTTAAATTCAGATTTACTTCATATTGAGTGTTGTAAAATTTTGTTTATATATATGTGCACGAGTTCTGAAATTTAGTTTATTATTTAAAAGAAATGTAGTGAATGAATTTGTTTAGATTTAGAATATTTTGGTTTAGTGCGTTCATACAAATTTGAAAAGAAAGTGAAAGTTTCTAAATTTTAACAAAAGTAAAATAAATTGATAATATCTGTAATTTAAAAAGGGGAAAATTTCCTGTAGATTAAAACTGATTATTGTGAAGTTAATTTAGAAAGTGTTTCGACGTTAGGTTTATTTGCATTGATCTTACTTTTGTTATGTCTAGGTAAATCTAGTTCGGTTACAATATTAGATAGTTACAAAGAAAAATCTCGTTGTAGTAAAAATAATTATATATATATATATATATATGTATATATATATTTATGATTTTATAGAAATAGATGTATGCAAATTTTATAATAAAATTATATATTAGTTATAATATAAAAGACTTACTATAAGTGAGTGTAGACTGCCACGAAGCTAGCGGACTCCTTAAGAGGGGAAGTGCTCGGGCTGGTTGCTGGGTGGATCTGGTCACCCAACGCATTCGCGGATTGAACTCACGAACTCGATTTCCGATGAGGTAAAATCGATGGTTACAATAAACGCGCAAATGGTAAAATTATGATTTTACAAAGTAGATTTGAAATATTAACTGAGACGAAAAATTTTGAGTAGTCACGGAGCGAACTGGTGTCACCGTGGCTGCTTCGAAAGGACTCCCTCGAGATCGTGCATTTCTTGCTTAGCGATAAGAAATGCAAGATCAGGAAAATCTTTCTTTGATGGTTTTTCTAAGTGTTGGGCTGTTTAACTATATGGTTTGAATATGTATATTGTTGTGTCAGCGCCGCACGTGCGGCGAGACACCGGACACCTTGCGCTCGGCGACGACTCTTGCGCGCTGATTTTCGGTTAGCAACGGACGAAAGGAAAATTCCTTCGTCCAGAATATTTAATCACATAAAAATTTTAATTCTGTAACGTAACATCCTCCCCCTCTTAAAGTGTCGCCGTCCTCGGTGACATCTGGAAAAGTAATGAGGTTTAACAATCATATGATGGCCCACAAGTTTTATTTGATTAGAATGGTATATATAAAAAAAATGATATAAAATGCATATAGGTTAATATAATCTTTAGATGATTGTTGACGGAAGCTCGCGGTTGGTGCTGCCGTACACTTCTTCCAATTGTTGCTGGAGGTTCTTCTGGTTGGGTTTTAGAATCTTTTGTCCCTTGTCCTGGACGAGGAGGGTTCTCCCTTCGTGCGTGTAGCAAATGATAAACCCAGGCTCTGGTGTCCATCCGATAAGTGGGCCTGTTCTCATCCGGGGAGGGTAGATATTCCTTTTTGGTTTTGCGGTTTCCTTGGTGATTGGTTACTCGGGCGTCACAGAACCGGCAAGTTGCCCAGTGATCTTCCAGGGCCTCATCGACGGGTGGACGCATGGCAGAGGTTCTTTTGGTTTTGAATAGGGTAGCCTTTGCCTTGGCTTCCTGGGCACCCTCCTGGTTAAAATACCGGGTATATCCCAAGGTTGGATATCTTTCTTCTTCGTTTGGGATTTTTGCCGGTACAAAATGGATATAATCTAATGGTCCATACACGGCCATGGCAATGGCGGCATGTTCCCGGGTATAACCCTGGGGAAGTTCTATGAGGACCATGTGGTTATCCTGGCCATTGGTTGAAGCTGGTGCGGCCAGTAACGGTGTATTTTTAGAGGTGGTGATGCAAGGTCCCGAAGCCTGCAAGGGTTTCTCTGGTTCGGGAGCCTTGCTGGTGGATGGTTTCGGTTGTGTATCAATGGTTGGCTGTTCCAGCGTAAGGTTACAAGGTGATGACAAATCGATCAAGTCCACGTCCAGGAAGGTGACTCGGAGCACGACATGACTCTCCCTGGTTGCAAGCCTGACAAGGCTGTCGACTGTCCCGTAGGCTGATAGGAGATTCTTGGCATGCTCGCGATCGGTTGGCGTGGCAATTGCAGCAATCGCAACGTAGTTGACCTGTTCCCAACGGAAATACTGCACCTCGGTACTTTTGGTTGAGGTTGCCTTCTGCACTTGACTCATGTCGACGATTGGTTAGGTTGTTTCTGAAACAGAAAGATGGGGTTGTCAGGATATGTTAACTTACTAAAACTTTTGCGTGACGCGATTTCCGAGGGTGCTGGTAACCCAGCGTATGGAAACTAAAAGTATGTATATTAGAATTGTGATTATGATGGATCATGAGTGCAAGGGATAGTATACGCGCGAGGCGTGTATATTGATGATGTTGATGACCATGACTATGATCTCCTGATGTCACCGGATAAATGGTGTTTGTTAGGAGTTACTTGATTTGTAGCTGGTTTCTATAGTTCTCAATTCTCTTCGGTGGCGATACTTGGGATACGAGGTCGTAAGTAAATGCTTCTTTCTACTAAAGTGTTGCAGTCTGCATGGTAGGTTAGTCTCTCATGTAGGGCCTTGTCCCGGTCGAGAATGGATAATTTCCTGGGAGTAGCGCGTCTCGCCTTATAACTTGAATGACATTTGTGAGAGGGAAAATCCTAGAGACCGGGGTTTTCACCTCTCTCCCTGTCACAAATGGGAAAACGGGTTACTTTGGGATGCGTTCCCCCGTTCCGCTTCGCCCTTTTCCCTTTTTGATGCGTCCCTTTTACACACACGACTTCTCACTTCTACTATTCACGACCCGACTACTAATCTCACAAAGGGGGTTTTTTGCTTGGCTGCGTCTCCACTCCTTCCGCTCCACCTCCTATAACCTAAAGGGAACTTCTACGCGTTACCTACTACTCCTTAATTTTGTTGAGCGCCAGGCGCCTTGTAGACGCCGCCGGATCACGAACTCCTCGCTCCGGTTGAGAATTCTTTTTCCCAGGGTTGGGGGGTCTTCCCGAGACTACCACGTTCACGTTCACGTACACGTGGCGTTTGCTGCACGCTCCGTTGACGACGCGGACTCAGCTACTCGCTCGAGGTAGCCGGTGCACTCGCGAATTGCTGAGAATCAGTTTCAATCCACCACCTCACAGCACAACCCACACTTAGAAATTAGACACAAATTCTGGTGATTCTTCTCTAATAAATATATTGCCTCCTGGCTTGGGGAATACACTTGTGGTTTTGTATATGTGCGCGGCGCGGATTTACTTCGCGGGAATTTCGGAGGGGAAATACAATAGTTAAAGGGGGAAGAGAAACCCGTATGAGGGTGTGCGCGGGGCTCACCGTCTCAAAAAAAAAACTCCTCCGTCCTAACTAGCGACTTCTCCTACTACTACTACTCCTCACTACTAGCTACTCTCAAAAAAACTCTGTAAGGTGCGTCCGGCTGCTGAGCAAGCTTTTTGCTAAATGGCGTAGCGTCGCGGCGACGAACACTTCCGTGACGCCAGCACTTATTCCCTATCACTCGCTCTCGCATACTCCCTATACTCTTTCTCTCCCGAAGGGTCGCCTCGTCGACTCGTTTCCGCCCGCACTGACGATACGAACGACGATTGGCTGCACGACGTCAGCGCAGCCACTCAAGATCGTTTAGCGCCAGCACGAGCGCGAGTTAAAATCGAGCGCGGCGCGACGTAATTCTCGCGCGAACGTTGGTCGCCTGCTCGACTCGCCGAGCTCGCCGAGCAGCGCCAGTGACGTCACGCGCTTAGTCGGCCGCTCTCTTTCTCTCCACGCTTCGCCGATCTCCCCTCTCTCTCGCACGCTTCTTTCTTTCTCTCACGCTGATACGCGCGCGCCACCTCGACTCGCGCGCCGACTCGCCTACTCGCTCTCTCTCTCTCTCGCACCAACACGTGCGCGCCGCCTCGACTCGCGCGCCAACTCGTGTACGCGCGCTTTCTCTCTCGCACTCGTACGCATGGTCCGCGCTCGACCACGTGTTGCGCGCGGTCCGAGTGTATGCTTCTCCAGGTGCGCGGCGCACCCTGGGGAATCGCGGCGCGTCGTTATAATCGCGGGTGTTGTGTGTGTCAGTGTGTGTGTATGTGTGGGTGTGGGGATGTCGCCAGGGCGGCGTTCGCGTCGTCGGTGATCGCCATCATTGCGGCGCCGGTCAGCTGATCCTTGTGGCCTCGCCGCGCTCCGCTCCGTCGGTTGTGCTTGGTGCGGTCGCCTCCCGGTGGCACGGCCTCGACGTAATTCTGGCGGCCCGAGTACGTTCGGGCGGACATCCTCGCACGTGCTCTCTCTCTCTCGCACGCATGACTGGTAGGTGTGGTGGCGCATCGTCCGCTCCACACCTGTCGCTTTGGTAGGGCTACAGAGTGCAGAGAGCTCGACGTTAAATAATTTATTTAACGTCGACGCCTTCTCAGCCCTGAGAGCCTCCGAGAGAGAGAGCCGAATCACTCGCGCGTTAAGAGTTGCAAATGCTACGTCACAAACCCCCCCTCCCTAAACAGGACATCCCCGATGGACCGTTTATGCCCGGAGTGTCACCAGGCCAGGCGTCAATGATTAGAGGACACAGACACAGGGATAGGTTGCCACAACACAACCTGTACGCGGTTTTACTACTCCATCACCTCTACTACCTCCAAATCTACACACTCAGTTAACTTACGCTCTACCATCCTTCTCTTCTCTTCCCACTTTTCGTCTCTCGTCTGCAACACAAACAAAAAATTTTTGGGACAAGGGGGTAGGGTTGGGTATTTGGGAAAGGGTACTTTGGGGTTTTCTGGGGTTTTCAGATCGCGGGGTAGGGGCTTCGCTCTGCGTACGGGGGGATTAGGGGTGGGTTTTACAGTGTTTAGGGGTACTTTGTTGCATTGAGAGGGCTGGTACCGGCTTTACAACATGGGCTCGTACTCAAGATACCGGAGGGGTGGTGGTACGGCTGGGGCGAGGAGCTAGTGGTCGGGTATTCTTCCTCCTACTTCTCTTTGCCGTGGTCACGTCTCCTCGGCTGCCTTACTCCTGCGCCTCCAGGCTCTCCCGAAGCTGTTTGAGCTCCTCTGGCTATCGGTCGGGGCCTCCGCTCTCTCAGTTGCTGTTTTGGGGGAATACAAGGGGTAAAGGGGGTAAAGGGAGTCACCAAAGATGAGCTACGCGGGGGAGGTTATATACACGGGGTCTCTTCTTTCTTCTTCCTTCTTTCTTCTTAATCCCTTGGAGGTGGCGGTGGGATGTCCTCCGCCGCCCCGTACGCCACCCGCAGGCACCACTCCTGCATTTCTGGGGAAAGGTTGCTGGAGTGGTGGAGGATGCGGGTTAGGTCCTCCCGCCGCCGCAGAGCCCGCTGATCCTCCCCAGCCACAGGCGCAAGCCGAAACTCGTGCGGCTGGGGGATGCTGGAGCTCCCGGGCGGCGACGGAGATGGTATTTGAGGACCCAACCGCTTCCACAGGCTTCGGCGCAGGGCAGCAGTGGTGCCACCTCCAAGGCGGCCACTTCGGGCTGGCGTGCCCTGGGCCCCTCTCCACTCCTTTCTTTGCACGCCCTTCTCTGCGATGCTGGCTCTTCTCTCTTTTCCTCCTCTCTCATCCTCTTCTGCGTCGCTGGCCGTGGCGTCCAAGCGGCCGTCATCCCCGGCAGCCGCAAGTCCATCAGGCTGGGCAGAGGAGCAGGGCTTTGCTCCGCCGCAGCCTTGGCCCGTTGAAGAAGCCATTGATGGTGGCTTGCAGCACACCGGGGGCAGGTGTTGATGTCCACCCCTCTCCTCCCACAGTTGTTACAGTGGGTGTGGAGCAAGGGGTGGGGGCAGCTGGCCTTGGCGTGGCCAAGCCGCCAGCAGTTGAGGCAGGCCCTCGACGGTGGGTCTCCTGGGGCTGGCCGGTGGTTGGCAGTCGCACCGCTGCCAAGCTAGGTTGCGATCCTTCGGGATTGCCCCCTGCCGACGCCCGAGTTCGGCTCGGTTCAGGGCGCCCCCGTCCGTTTCCATCGCGGCCACCTCCTGGAGTATAACTCCGGCTACCTCGGAAGGGATCGCCGGAGCCCAGACAATGGGCGCAGGGTTGGCTGGGGCGTCCTGGCCGTCCGTTTTGCTCATGTCCAATCCTAGCCCCTGGATCAGGGCGGTGATCTCTGTCACCGGGCTCGGTGGGACGTGGGGAACGGCGGCCTCTTCTTTTCCTCATTCTTCTTCCTCCTCCTCTGGTACGTACAGGTACCACAGGTCCTTAACCGGTACCTGTGGCGCGGGTATAAAGGGACTAAACGCGGGGATTCGGGGCAATACTGGGTTGGGGGGTAACGCGGGGGTGGGGGGCAACGCGGAGGGGGGGGGGGTACCGGCTCCTGGGCCGTGGGGGCTGGCGCCGACTCCAACTCTACGGGCTCTGGTTCAGGGATGTTGGAGGGGGGATGGGACGGCTGGGGCGGGAAACTAAGGATCGACGGCTCTTCTTCTCCCATCTCCTACAGCGCACGATCCAGCTCCTCCTCGGCTGCCCTCGACTCCCGTGACTCCAGGCTCTCCCTGAGCTGATCCAGCCGGTCGTCGGTGGTCGGGACCTCCGCTCCCGTGGCCGCCTTGGCGTCATCTCCAACGAGCTCCTCTTCTACTTCGAATGAGGTCGAGCCCGTAGATGAACCTCGAGGCTCGGGGTGGATGCGGCCATGACGCGGCCCACGCATCCAGCTCTGCCTCGCGGCGAGCCCCCACCTCGTTCTCCCTACGCTCCCTGTCCTCCTGTCGACGCTCATCCCCTCCGTCTGCCGGGCAGACGGAGCCTCCAAACACAGCGGGGTCGTTATGACCCTCAACGGGCCCCGCTGTCCGGGAGAACGCCGACCGGACAGCCGCTTCGAGAGCGGCTCTATCGTGAGCACGGGCGTGCTCATCCACAAACTCGCCCGAGTTGTACCTTGGGCGCGCTCCTCTCAGCGGGCTTCCTCGCACTTTTCGTGACATCTGGGGTGGGAATGGGATGGGTAAGGGACATGAAAAACAAAACAAAACATACGATTCATTAGAGTGAGTTGAATCATACGTATACGCAAAGAAAAGGGTTTTACGCAGGCGAAATCAGGGGGAGGTCCGCATAATAACCCGTCAGGGTGATTCTAACGCAAATCTCCACTCTTCGCACGCCTACTTTCCCTCCTTAACGACCTCACTACTTCCTACTTCTTTCGACTACTCCGCGGGGGTAACCAACGCTTAATCTGCGATACGTGAACCTTCGCACTCTTCTTCGCATTCTCCGTCTCAACTAAATACACGGTGGGGGACACTACTTCAAGGATTTTATAAGGTCCGGAGTAATTCGGGGCCAGTTTCGCGGCGTATTTATCAGCGGCCTTCGATAAGGGATACTCACGACGTAAGACCTGATCACCGACGGAGAATCGCACGTCTTATCGTCCCCGATTATACTGCTTTCCTTGTTTCTCCTTCGCTTCATTGACGAACTTCGCAACCAGGTCTCTCAACGCATCAAGCCTCTTCATCCTATCTTTCCACACTTCTGGGTCAATGGGGATTACTTCACGCGGGGGTTCAACTTTTCTTCTCAAGCTCTTCACTGGGGTTGGCTGTCTTCCATAATTCAGGAACGCGGGAGATACTTTTAAGGTCGCTTGGGTTGCGGTGTTGACGGCATGGCGAAATTCGTGGAGGTGGACATCCCAATCTCTGTGGTTGTTTTCGACATACATCGCGATCATGGTTTCTAGCGTCCTGTTGGCTCGCTCGACGGGGTTTGGATGAGGGTGGTAAGGTAGGGTGGTAGTATGTATCACGCCGTATTCCTCCAGGGTCTTCTCCAGGAACTTGTTGGCAAATTCCCTTCCGTTGTCCGTGAGGAAATAGCGTGGCGTTTCCCACCTAAAGAGAATTAACTCTTCAAAGGTCCTCACCACCGACTTCCCGTCGGCTCGCCTCAGTGGCTTCATCTCGATCCATTTTGTAAATAGGTCCATGAACACGATGATGTACTTGTGTTGGCTGCGACTCGGCGGGAACTCCATCAAGTCGGCAGCTACAACCATCCACGGTTGTTCCACGATCCGGCTGCCAATCATCCCTTGTGGTCCTTGTTGTGATGTCTTGTATGCCTGACACTCGGGGCAACTCAAGACATATGCACGAACATCGTACCACACTCCCGGCCAATAGTAATCTCTCGCGATCCTATCGTAGGTTTTCTCAATACCTAAATGACCCGATGAAGGTGCGCGATGTGCCTCGTCTAGCACAGACGCACGGTGATTGGCCGGCACGACCACTCGCCAACCTTCCTCCGGGGTCAAAATAGGATCGAGAAGGGGGTCCTCACGATATCGATACAATATTTCTTCTTCAACCTTCCATCCTCTAAACTTCGCGGGGAATTCCTTCACTTCTTCAACACGCCTCTCGTACCACTCATCTTCAATCTCTTCAAACGCTGCAACTTCTACTTCTTCCTCATGCATACGAGACAGAGCGTCAGGCAATTGGTGAAGTGCTCCCTTCCGGTGGATGATCTCCATGTCCCACTGCTGCATTTCGATGGCCCATCTCGCGAGCCTCCCTGTCGGCTCTTTGAGATTTTGCAGCCATCTTAATGCGCTGTGGTCCGTGATGACCTTGAAGTGGTAGCCTTCAAGGTAGGGACGCAACTTCTTTATCGCCCACACCAATGCCAGACACTCTTTTTCTGTCGTCGTATAATTTTTCTCCGCAGGGATAAGGACTCTGCTCACATGTACTATGGGGTGCTCTCCGTCTTCTTGTTCCTGGGTTAGTACTGCACCTAAAGCGAAGTTGCTGGCATCGCATTGTACCATGAACGTCTTTCCGAAGTCAGGCCTGGCTAGGACTGGAGCAGTTGTGAGCGCAAGCTTAAGTTTCTCAAACGATTCTTGCTGCTCTGCTTCCCACGTCCATTCTTGGTCCTTCTTCAGGAGCTTCAGCAACGGTACCTTCAACTCTGAGTTATTCTCGATGAAGCGCGAGTACCAACCTAACATACCCAGGAACCTCCTCAACTGCTTCACATTCTGGGGCGCGGGGTAATCTAAAACAGGGACTACTTTCTCGGGGTCAGGGCGCAATCCTTCACTATCGAGGATGAAACCTAAGTATGCAACGCGAGAACAGCAGAATTCGCATTTAGCGCGATTGACAGACAAGCCTGCTGCCTGCAGCATCTGTAACACGAACTCTAGCCATCTCACATGTTCTTCGAAGGTCTCAGTGACAATGATTATATCGTCCAAATATCCGAAGACAAATGGTTCCACTTCGGGGCCAAATAGAGCATCAATTAACCTCTGGAAGGTGATCGGCGCATTGGTTAACCCGAATGGCATTCTTTTAAATTGCCATAGACCAGATCCAGGAACTGCAAAAGCTGTGTATTGCTTACTGCCCTGTTCCATGAGGATCTGGTAATAGGCACTCTTCAGATCAATTTGGAGATGAATCTTGCCTTCCTCAATTTGTCTAGGGTGTCATCAGCTCGGGGTATGGGGTAAGCATCTTTTCGGGTCACGTTATTCAGGGGGCGATAATCTATGCAAAACCTAAACGAACCATCCGGCTTCTTCACAATTACTGGGGCGCTACACCATTCACTCGCTGAGGGTTCTATCACTCCTTCTTGGTACATCTTCACTACTTCTCCTCGGGCGAATTCCAACATCTTCGGGGATAATCTTCTCAACCTCTCCTTAATTGGGGCCGCTCCTAGGACATCTATGTGGTGTTCGACCAACGATGTTGCTCCTAGAGCGGGACTACTCTCTTCTGGGTTCTGGGGTAAATATCGATTCAACAGCTCTTCAATCACCTCCTTCTGTCTTCCTCATACCTCCGATAATCCTGCACACTCCGCCAATATCTCATCACGCTGCTCTCCTTCCAACTGAAACTCGTTCCATTTTCCTCCTTTCGGACTCCACATCCTTCTCGGGGCGTATGTGACTTCCATTTCCCATTTTATGCAGAAGTCCATACCTAGAATCATCTCATGTCCCAGGTCTGGTACTGCTTTAAAGATATGGTTGTCACTAACCCCTCCTACATCCAAATTCACCCTCAAGTCTCCTACTGGATTCGACGCACTACCTAGTGGTGTTTTAATAGCTAGGTTGGATGGAATGAGCCTATCCCGATATCTCTCGGTTATCTTGGATCCTACGATCGAGATTGTCGCTCCGGGATCCAAGAGGGCTCGATATCTTTCTCCACCTAGTGTCACGCACAGGTATTGGCGATTATCCGCCTGGAGGCCTGCCACTGGCGCGTTTGGGTCGTCTGCGGTCTGGGGTTTTGCTGAGCTTGACTCAGCTTTCCCCCTCCCTGGGCTTGAATTGGCGATGAGCACCACATGTGCGACTCGCCAGGCTCAACGTCCATAGACGATGTCGGCGCCGGACGTTTACCGTACAAATATGCTAGGGCTTGTCCGATATTTAGTCCTTTGGGTTGGGTTCTTTTTGGCATGCAGGGTAACATCTTCTTCAGGGGCTGGGGTGCTGAATTGGTGGGGACTGGGGTTTGGGGATACTCTTCTTCTTGGGGAAACTTCTCTTCTTGGGGAACCTTCTCTTCCTTCACGACACTTATTTTAGGGAAATTACGTTGCCAATGTTGCGTCGTTTTTCTTCCCCGAGGATCTGTTGCTTCACGTCCTCTTCCTTCTGCATACATCCTTCCCATGGGGTACTGGGAAAATTATACTCTAAAAACGGCCGGCTTCCCTCCTTTCTGAGGTGGCGTGCTGTGAGAGTAATAATTCTCTATTCCTCATCTACTTCATACCCTCCTCTTCGGATTCGTCCGACAGTCCAACGCTTGTGTGATTAATGGGTTCTGTGTCTCCTTGGGTACGAACATTCGCATGTCCCTTTCCTCGGATTCTTTGAATTTGTCCCTTTTAATCAGCGTGATACCTGTGTCGTCCTTTATCCTGTGCACCATCCTCTTATACTGCAACTTCTCGACTTTCTCTTTACTCTTCATCTCTTCAAGTGAGGTTTCTAAATCTAAGATTATTAAGGGTTTTGGGAGCTCGTAACTTCTCTCATCTTCTGTAAGGGGGCTGGGGATTTTGGGAACTCGTAACTTCTCTCATCTTCTATAAAGGGGCTGGGGGTTTTGGGAACTCATAATTTCTCTCATTCTCTACTAAGGGGCTGAGGGTTTTCGGGGCTCAATATGCGCGGGGGAAATTCTTCTTCTCTTCGGGGATTCCTCCAAGGGGTGGGAGCTTAATACTCATCAGAGGACGTAGTGTTGAGATCACTGTTGTCCCTGTCCGTTCCTTGGAATTGCCCCCTGATTTGGGAATTGAGACATGAGTGGAGGCAATTGGGCTTCTTGCCCCCCCTGCTGCCCGTTTCCCAACATCTTGGAAAAAGAGGCACAATGGTTACACTGGTAGAAGGTAACCCCTTCTGCGCCACATACGCTATGCCTTGCTTAACATTCCTCGGGCATTCGCGTGACCGGTGTCCAAATTGTCCACATGCGAAGCATTTTGTTTGCGGACAATTGGAGGCTCTGTGCCCTACATTACCGCATGTAAAGCATGCTCCAATGTATCCTGGCACCTTGCCACCTTGCTGCGGTTGTCCGGTCGACTGTTGACCTTGGAACGTTTGCTGCAATGGTGGTGGTGCCGCTGCCGCTGATGCATACTGCATGGGAGTGTTCGTGGGCGCTGGGATTACTATCTACGCGGTTGGGGTTTGGCTTTTTGCTGCTGCAATTTCTTGGGCCTCACCTCCATTTCCATTGTTACCCTTATCCTGCGCTGTCTTCTTTTTCTTCGGGTTTATTCTTTTGGGACTGCTTTTTTTCCTCTACTGCCGCAACCTTCTCCGTCTTCTTGGGGGGGTTAAATGCTCCTCCTGGCACAGACGACTTTTCAGGGGGCGGTGGTGGTTTGAAGCGGCCTATGTTCTCTTGTTCTTTCTCGTATATGGATTTCCGCGAAATCTTTGAGGACATAGTCCCTAAATCGGACTTGA
>JACCID010000626.1:0-22488 GCA_018906775.1 Sycophila sp. Sp_5
CTTCTAAGGTACAAGTAACGATCCTGAAAATGCTATGAATCATGCGTAGAAACTCGTAACCCTTGCAAAAAATTATTGCAATAAAAACTGTTCATGTAAAACGGTTAGATTATTTTGCTTTTGAAATTAATAACCCCCAAGTGTCCTATGTAGATCATTTCGAGCCATGACGTGGATATTGTACATATCTCCAGACCTAAAATTTAATGCTCCTCCAGAATCCGGAATACAAAATGAGTCCCTTTTAATAAGCTGAAGATAACTTTCAAATGACCTAAAAATGAAGGCCAATTTTAAAGTGACCATAAAGTTCGTCCTAGAAAATCAAATTATGTACTTTAGTATTAAGTACGAAATTTTTTTTTCTTTTCGTCAAATACACCCAAAGTTCTTCATAATCGGGATTTCTTGGCTTCTGCTACTAAATAATCATTTAACCCTAAATGACCTCTGTAGGTCATTTGAGCCATAACGTGGGTACATATCCAGATGTAAAATTTTGTGCTCTTTCAGAATCTGAAATAAAAAATAGGGGTCCCTATTTAAAAAACTAAAGATGACCTTTAAATGACCTTGAAAATGATAACCAATAACAAATCCAAGGTCATCATTTAGTTCAACCTTCAAAACTTAACAACTTTTGTATTTAACATTTTTTTCCAAAATGCTTACTTTATGTTATAAGTGGGGGGTCCGGAACATTTCGAACACCCTGTATATCAATACTGTATACACTGCTTCATTAACCTCCGCATAGAAAGTAAAATCTTAGTCCCTAGAATTGCTTTCGGTAATCGTTCATGCGGACGTATGTTTGGGTGCCAGCAGGGCTTTATATATTTTGTTACAATATTTTATACAAGCTAATTTTTTTTATTTGAACTTTGTTATAAATTGTATTTGTTTACCAATATACGCGGGGTACTGCGGATTACCTCCGTGTCGTCGCGAGCGGATTCGAAAACGGCCTGAGGCTTCTGGGAAAATTGTGTTTCTCCACGAGACAAATCAAAAGCAAAATACCGTTACATATTACATATATGACATTGCTACATTCAATAGTTATAAGACCAAAATGAAGGCCCAATCTCCTCCCTCGCTCTGCTCCCTCCTCCTCTCGCCTCTCCCCTCCACCCCCTCCTCTCCTCTCCTCTTCTCTCCACCCACTCATTAATTTTTTTAAATTTTACAGTGTATTTATTATTCTTTTCTTCGTTTTCATCTCTTTAAAAACTCCTCCCTCCTTCTCTCCCCTCCTTTTTCTTTGTCCCTCTCCTCGCCCCTTCACGCAGACCATCTTTAGTCACCTCCTCATTATCGAACCTCTCCTCAGTTACCTCCTCATTATTGAACACATCGGCAGTTCCTCCTCAAGTTTTGTAAAAGTGGTATCTTAACTCCCAAAACTGTTGATATCATTGAAATAAACAGTAAATTTCTTAATAGTATACCGGTATCATCTACGGAATATTAGTCATTGTCAACGCAGAAAACAATAATATTAAAAATTTAGCAAATATAATTTCAACAGAATTTTTAAACTCGTAAACTCCTAATGAATTACTTCAACATAAATTATTATTGTTTGTATTAAGAAAAGGTATAATTATCATGCTGATGAAAATTTTAAATTTAAATAATGGTTTATACAATGGTATGAGGTTAATAATATAAGAATTAAAAGAATATAACTGGTAATCAAAGCAAATCACGTATAAAAAATACTGCGAATAAAATTTATCACCATTTCCAGAAGAAATTCTAATGCGCATGTCCGGAAGGCAGTTTTCATCAAGACTTGCACATGCCATGTAACAATTAATAAATCATAAAAACAAAACAATTTTTTAAAAAAGTTTTCTATTTTATTGAATAATGCGAAATTTTTCTTTGTAGGCTTGGAAAGAAGTTTCATCATCTTTGTTTTTTATTACAATTTTTGACATTTTTTTAGGTTTTTTTATATTTCCTGTTATCACATCGGCATAAGTTCCTTTGTTAAAGCAATTTTTTTTGTCTCTCTTGGTCTAATGATTTTTGTAGATAGTCATTATTTCTCGCAAAATATCATTTTTTTCATTTAATTCTTTATTAACTATTTATAGTAGATTAATTTCATTTTTGATACTTCGCAGTTCATCTGATTCAGCTGCATTTTCTTCGCTAAAAGTTTGGTCAAATTCATTGAAACGTACCTGATTTATTTTCTTGATTTAATTAATAAATAATAAATTCCTTTTCTTGCAATGTTTCTTTTCGTTGTATTATTGTCTTTTCAAAATTTTTACAACTGTGTTCAAGTTGCGATGTTTTGTTTGTTATTTCTTCTTGTGCTGCCTGTTTTATTCTTGCAATTATATTTTTCGGATCAGTTTTTAAACTTTAGAGGGTCGGAATACGCCTCTAGGCGTAAGGGGTCTGTCTCACCAACATCGCAATTTAGTTTGGCTCTAACTCAGGGACCTTAGACCACATTCCTATAGAAAAAAGCGATTTTCAAATTTTCCAAAACCCCGGCCCTCTAAAGGTTAACACGTGTTCGTTCGTTATTGAGGTTAGGTCTAGGTCCTTGTGTTTATTGCAGATTACTAACATGACTATTAACAGTATTCCACTTTTATTTTTCTTAATCCATCCATCCATCCATCAATCCAGACATCCAGGCTGCTCGCCTGCTCCGCCCGGTACACAAACGTAATCACGGGGTGGGGGCGCTTGCCTTTCTGCTACGTTACGGCTCGTCGCCGGGAGCAGCGACTCTCACCCGCACCAGAGCCCATAAACGCGAACTACTCGAGAGAGAGAATGAGAACGGAGGAATAATCCCGCGCGCGGTGGACAACTCTTTGCCCTGGCGGTACCTCGCCCGCACTCACGATAAACATAGTCGGGCGGTACTTACAGTGACGTGTACGCTCGCTGGTGCTAGGTCGCCGATATCAGAACCCCTCGTCCGGTCGCCGCTCGCTCGCTTCGTCCTCGATCGCCTCCTCGATCGCCTTGATCGCCTCCTCGTTGCCGGTCGCTCGTCGTTCTCCCTCCTTGGAAACTCGAGAAACCGCACCCGTCACGTCCGCGCTGCCCCGAAGCTCGAGAATCTCTCCTGATTTTTCAATCTGGCTGCCGCTCCTGCGCGCATCGGCTTAGCCTTACTAGCCTTACAGCAGAACCCGCATCACAAGATTTAATATTTTCTTTTTCAATTATTTCTCGTAATTAATACCCTGAAGTACATCATGCGTTGATTCTGCTTCTTTTCCTCGAATTACTAATGCAAAATGATTTTTAGATATATTAACTTCTCCTTTGTCAATCTCTGTAAATTTTCGTAATTCTTTCGTTTGCTGCAATAATTTTGTGCCAGCATCGCATGGAGTTCCATCAGCTTTGATAAAATATGCATAATTATCATTACGCGTGGAAAGTTGTTCGCGGCAGTCTCTAAATTGTTTATTAATATTTTTAGTTGGTGTAAAATCATCGTTATGTTATTTTTCGTAAAGATTTTCCCCATTATTTTTGATTTCTTTCTGATTGTTTGAGATTTATTGTGTATGTAAGGATCATGGTAGTTACAGAGTGCGGGGATTTAATAAACGCATACAAGTTTTGAGCTATGATTAATTTATTTTAAGCCCGTGTGGAGTGAGCGTACCTTAACCTCAAAATATAATTGACTTGAGGTATTTGAGCGTAGGGTGGAACGTCAGTGCTGAGATGATCTGTTGAGCGTTTAGCAGTTGCGATGATGCAGTGATGCTACGCTTCTCTCGAACGTCAGGCTTCTCGTCCGCTTAAATCTAACGCTACAAATAAAAAAAATTAATTCCTACATTCACCTCCACCGACTACCATCACCAAGTCATCCCCGAGAAAACAACTGGGAAACGTCCACTCACTGGGTCCGCGATACTACCGCGTTTGGGGTCTTGGGTACCCAGTCAGCTCGCGACTCCTCCTGTCTTCACGGGGCTCTTACTTCGCGACGCCTTCTCTCTTCTTCTCCTACTCTTCTCTTTTCCTGTCGCGACTCTCCTCTTCTCCACCTTCTTCTTCTCCCTACACTCACTTGTTAGCCGGGGGCGGCGAAGTGGATCCGCCGTAATGGCAGCGAAGCGCCCACTCCACGTACGCCGGGGAGTACGCCCTCAACCGGTCCAGGAGGGCCAACACCTCGCTCCTGTCTGAGCCAGCAATGGCCGCAAGAGGCTCTTGCTCCGCCGGAGGGTGGTTGGCCTCGGCGTCGGCCGCGGCTCTCTGGCTGGCGGCTGGGGCAGGCTTCGCGGCCGTAGCGGCGGCTGCGACGGTGCTGGTAGTCGCGCTCGGGCGGGCTGCCGACGTCTCTCTGCGGCTGGTGGACGGCTTTGGGGTGTCGGAGGCAGTAGAGGTAGTCGCGGCGGGGACTCTTCGCCTCAGTTGGGGCTCCTGTCGGGGGTCCTCCCTCAGTCCTATGGCCTCCGCGGAGCCAGGCCCGATCGTGCGGCGGGGTACCGGGTTCACCCCGTATCGGGTGGTGATCCACTTCTTGTGGGCCGTACTGTAGCGGGGGCACGTGGCCAGATCCACGCCCCTGCGGACGCAATTGTTGCAATAGACGAACCGGACCGGAGCGGAGCAGTCGTGCTTCCGGTGGCCGGTTCGCCAACAATTGTAGCAGGCTCGAGGGGGAGGATCTAGGGTTGGGTCCGTGGGGATCTCGGCCAGGCCCCCAAACATCATGCCCTGTCGTGTGATGGGCAACTCCCGTGCCATTACCCGGGCCTGGGTGAACTGGAGGGCGGTGAGTCCGGGGAGCGCCTTTGCCGCAGGTCTATCTTCTTCGGACCTCTGCAGAGGTCGACCTCGGCCTCGGCCAAGCCGTAGCACCGGCTGGATGGCGGGTTCTGGGGGACGGCGGACAGGCACCGCTAGGGGCAGTGGGCCCACCAACCCAACGAACTGTCTCCGCTCCCGAAGACGTCGACGAGTCAGAGGACTCCTCCTCGTCCAGGGCCCAGGAGCCCAGTTCGGCGGTTTGGGATGACGCGGGGGGCTTCTTGGGGCGGCAACATTTCCCTCGTCCAATATTCGGGAACCAAAGGGCCTCCTTCGTTCCCTGGGAGGCAGCCGCGTAGACCGAGAGCGGTCCAACCGGGTCCTCGCTGGGTATCTCGCCGGCCGTGTCCTCTTCGGTCCGCGGCTGCTCGTCGCGACAGACTTGGGAGGGGACTCCCTCTTCATTGCCCTCCGCGAAGCGGCTAGGCTCCCCCGAGCCTCTCGCTACGGGGGCCGCCTCAGGGCAGACAAGAGTCTCCTCCACGACCATTGGGTCCGGTCGATCCTTTCCCGTGATCTCGGGTCCCGCCGCGGAGCGGTTAGACTTCCCCAAGCCTCTTGTCTCGGGGGCAGCCTCAGGGAGCCCGAGGTCATGGCCTGCTGTCGCGTCCCACCTCTCAGACATCTCCTCTCTTCGTTGGTTCGTCGCGACAACTGAAACAGAAAGTCAGGAAGGTTAAGGGGGGATAACGGGAGTATTGCGCGGAGGCAGGTATCGTTTAAGCTCAGACACATGCACCTTTGCGCTTTGCTTGTTTCCCTCCGTCTCGACTTCGTACACGGTCGGGGACAGAACCCGAGTTACGCGGAACGGACCACCGTACTTCGGCGCGAGCTTTGCTGAAAACCGCTGAGCCGCGCTAGACAAGTGATGTTCGCGTCTCATTACCGAGTCCCCTACGTTAAACGTCGCCGTATATATCGCGTGGCGCAACTCATGGAGATGAGCATCCCAGTTCTGGTCATAGGTCTTGACAAACGTCGCGACCATAGTCTTGAGAGTTCTGTTACTCCTCTCGACATGGTTTGCCTGCGGGTGATACGGCGGCGTCGTGACCTGTTTCACGCCATACTCATCTAACGTCTTCGTCAAATGCTTGTTTACGAACTCACGTCCGTTGTCCGTCAGGAGGTATTTCGGCGTCTCCCAACGGAACAGCACCAATTCTTCAAACGCAGCCGCGACTGCTTTACCGTCGGCACGACGCAGAGGTTTAATCTCGACCCATCGCGTAAAAAGGTCTTGAAAGACAAGGAGGTATTTGAATTGGTTCTTGCTGGCAGGAAATTCCATGACATCTGCCGCTACCACAGACCAAGGACGTTCGACGACCCTTTTGCCGATTAGTCCTTGTGGCGCGAACTGAGATGTCTTTTACTCTTGTCATTCGAGACAGCTTCTTACGAAGTCATGAACGTCATGCCAAGCTCCAGGCCAGTAATATTCCCGTGCCACCCGATCGTAGGTTTTCTCAATTCCGAGATGTCCAGACGAGGGGGCCCGATGTGCCTCCTGTAGCACCTTTTCGCGATGATCCTTAGGGACCACCAGTCTCCAACCTTTTTCTGGAGTCGCGATCGGATCCAAAAGGGGGCCGGCGCGATGTCGATAAAGCAATCCGGCTTCTACCTTCCATCCGGTGTACTTCAGTGGCGTCTCGTCAACTTCGCGCAATCGTCTGAGGTACCATTCGTCTTCGACAACGTCAAATTCTGCGACTTCAACTTCGTCCTCCTGCATTCGCGATAAGGCATCTGGGACATGATTTAGAGCTCCCTTTCGGTGAACAATGTCGAAGTCCCACTGTTGCATTTTGAGGGCCCAACGAGCCAGTCTGCCTGTTGGATCCCTTAAATTGCGCAGCCATCGCAGGGCACTATGGTCAGTTATCGCGGTAAAGTGATACCCCTCTAAGTAGGGTCTCAGTTTCTCGATCGCCCATAGGAGGGCTAAACACTCCTTTTCAGTGGTACGGTAGTTCCTCTCTGCGGGCGTCAAGACGCGACTGACATAGACGATAGGGTGTTCGCCATCTTCTTTTTCTTGGGTTAGGACCGCCCCAATCGCGAAGTTGCTCGCGTCGCATTGGACGACGAACGGCTTGCTGAAGTCGGGTCTGGCTAGAACCGGCGCGATTGTCAAAGCCCTCTTAAGCTTATCGAACGCCACTTGTTGTTCTGCCTCCCAGATCCAGGGTTGGTCCTTATTAAGGAGTTTGAGAAGCGGCACTTTCAACTCGGAATCTTGGTCTATGAATCGCGAGTACCAGCCCAGCATACCCATAAATCTCCTCAGTTGTTTAACTGTTGTGGGAGCGGGGTATTCCAGTACTGGCGCGACTTTCTCAGGATCAGGACGTAACCCTTCGTGATCCAAGAGATAACCAAGATACCGCACCTGCGAGCAGCAGAATTCATATTTGTCGCGATTGATTGACAAACCAGCGTCTCTTAGCTTCTTCAGCACAAATTCAACCCATTTAAGGTGCTCCTCGTAGGTCTCGGTGACGATTATGATATCGTCGAGATATCCGAAGACATAGGGCTCTACCTCCGGGCCGAATAGCGAGTCGATAAGTCGCTGGAAGGTCATGGGTGCGTTGGTGAGACCAAATGGCATTCGGCGGAATTGCCATAGGACTGATCCTCGCACCGCAAATGCTGTGTACTGCTTGCTCAGGCCGTCGAGTAGTACTTGATAGTACGCGTTTTTCAGGTCTATCTTTGTAATGTAGCGTGCGCGACGCATCTGGTCGAAAATGGCATCCACCCCCCTGATTGGGTATGCATCTTTCTTCGTAACTTTGTTGACGTCGCGATAATCGATGCAAAAGCGGTATGAACCATCCGACTTTTTGATGATAACGGGCGCGCTACTCCACTCGCTGGCCGACTTCTCAATGATCTCCAGGGCTTGCAGTTTCCTAACCTCATCTTCGGCGACATCCGGCGCATTGGCTGTTTTATCGGTTTGGCTCCTTGCACGTCGATGTGGTGAGTTATCAAGCTGGTAGCTCCTGGGTACTCCGTCTCGTCCGGTACGTACTTCGCGACCAACTCGTCGATCTTCCTTCTCTCGTCAATCGTCACTTCTGAAATTCCTGCGCGTTCCGCCGCAATTTCGCCTTCGTCAGACTCGCCGTGGTGAAACCGGTGCCAGGGGCCTTCGCGAACACTCCATAATCCTGGGGCGTGTTTTATTTGCACGTCCCAAGCGTTGCAAAAATCGATGCCGAGGATTATGTCGTGATCTAGTGCGCTCATTACGCGACACTCCAAAGGACCCGTAAATCCGTCGATCTCAACTTGGAGTTTCAAAGTACCTAGCGGTCGCGAGGTTCCTTCTAAAACTCCTCGGATCGTGGTGTGGCAGGCTTCCATGCATTCCAGCTACTTGCATTTCCGGCTTCATGTCGTATAGTTGAACATGGCTCTCAGCAGAGCTTCACTCCCCCCCCCCTGCATTGCAAATGCCGGGTGGAGCGAACCACCCTTCGCAACATCCCGGTTGCCCTTGCTATGCACGGGCAAAGCACACAGAGGCCATGGCGCTGCCGGGTGGAGCGAACTACCCTTCGCGACATCCCGGTTGCCGTAGCTATGCATGGGCAAAGCCTCTGGCTCTTCGAGCAGTCGCGCCAAAGCGCGATTCCAGGCTTGCAAGTTAGCATAATCCGCCATCTGAGGTGGTGGTGGTAGTTGTGGTCGCCGTGGTTAAGGGGAGATTCGTCCTTGGTTCGTAGACAGATTCCCATTCCTGCGGTCGCGATGCAGACGAGAGCATGGGCTCAGTCAACTCCTTTAATAGGGACTCGTGCACCTGCAAACGACGCTTCGGTGCTGCCAGCACTGTGGCGGTCGGTGACACACTCGATTCGCCGTCCAGTCCCGGTAAATCCCTCCGATCCATCATCGGGGCCATCGGTTGTCGGGTGTGCAGTCATCCACAAAGGGTCGTCGACTGTAGCATCCCACGGTACCTCCATCGCCAACGCTCTTCGGCAGGATGCACGTAGAAGTCGTTCCCTTAATTCTCGAGGGGCTCCTTCGGGACTGCAGTCCTGTATCCTCAATTGCTCCACTAATACTGCTGGGTTCATCCGGTTGATTTGTTGCGACAATTTTGCGACTGCCGCGTTCCTCCTTACATTGGCCTGAATCCACGCGGTGCATTGCTCCTTAGTAGCCATCTTGAAGCAAAGTTTGTTTTTATCCGCTATTCTTCGCTCGTCTAATAGCCGGTTGCCTACTATAAACTATCGCGTCTCCTAAGAAAAGGAAAATACTCGATCCGATTTTCGCGAACAGTCCCAGTAAGCGGGAAAGGGTGGGGTGGTTCAGTCGCGAGAAACACCGCCCCGGGCTGCTTCCTTCCTTCTGCGCTGGCTAGCTGCTAGGAGAGCTAGAGACCTAGACTCGATAACCGACGGGGTTCGGCTATCCGCGACAATCGGACTGTTCACCCACACGAAACACACTCTCGTAAATAAAACAACGACGTAAATTTTAATCTATTTATTCGCCTCTTCCACTGGCTCTCACGACGACATACAAATTCTCTTATAACTCTACGGCCTCGCTGGCACTTCGCTAATTCACGCGTCCCGTACGCCACACAATCGCAATTTACCTACGCGTCGACACGACAAAAATCTACTACGACACGACTCTACTTCTCGTCGACTCGCGTTCCGGATCGCGGCACCCTCGCGACAAACTAGCCTCCCGACGGCTGAATTATCCGAGTTACAGCACTCCGTCGACACCTCACCTGCGCAGCGGCGACGATCGTACCTCAGCCAAATGCTTTGCTCCACTCACCGGCGTCCCTCTCTCTCGCCTCCTCGACGTAAATCTCCTTCGACGCTCGACCGACAGACGACTTCGACTTGACTCCGACTTCTCGACCTATCTTCGCGACACGACTCTACTTCTCTTCTCGACAGACTTCTACAAAAACGACAATATACGGAGCTTCGAGCTGGGGGTGTGCTGTGGTAGCGATCCAGGCAACGAGTGCCTCTAAATATGGCGATCTCGTACGCTGGATTAGCGTCTCTTGCCCTCTCACTCGCACTCGCACTTTGTAATTAGTGTCTCTCTTCAATCGGCCTAATTAACGAAAGAGAACGTGAGGTGTCGCGCGAGTACTTCATTATCGCGCCTAGAATTGCCCTACAGGACGATTTAGTCGCGACGCGCGCGCCCTCTATTCCCGGACGGACCGCGAGTACTTTCATTATGGCGGAGGCGCCGTGTGTACGCGAGGACTTGCGAATATGGCGAGCGTGCGCTGCGCCACCGCTTGCATTAATTGCGCGGGCGGAGGCGCGGGCCCTCCGTACGGCCCTGCCTATATTCGAGCTCGGCGAGCTCGAGCGGCGCCTGCGTTCGTGGCGCACGCGCGCCTCCCGCGCCGTCCCGCTTCAACACGTGCTGCGCTAGGCGGGCAACACGTGCTCGCCGCATCTTCGTTTGCCGCCAATCTGATGTTCTCGCTGCCGATGTCCAGGTCGTCGTGCCCTCTCGTGGTTGCTTCGCCGGTTGTTTGAGTGTGCGAGTGAGTGTGCGTGTCGTCGGCGCTGCTCCCTAGCGCTCCAAGTGTGCCTCGTGCGTCAGTTAGGGTTAGGGCGCCGGGCTGTCAGCTGGCTCGCCGCCTCGTGTGGACGTCGTCTTCGTGTAGCCGGTGACAGCCGGGGAACCCGCTGAACGACGTGCCGTCTCTCCTCCTCTCGTCGGTGCTCCGGAAGTGTTTACCGTGGCGTCGTCGCGATGTGGCAGCCGCGAAACCTCCGGAAACGCGCGTCGTGTTAATATTAAAATAAATAATTAGCTAGCGCGATTGCGTGGCGTCGATCGGCGTCCTTGTTGCCTGGGGGAACCTCATCGGCGCGGACATACACGTCGCAAAACTATATAATATAGGAAGATAAAAATGGTTATCATTAAATAATAAATGAAAAAATACACACACAGACATATTTATGACTATTATATGGGCAAATCCACGGAATGCTTAACTTTAGATATCAAGAAAATTTGGAAAAAAATTTAATCGCACACTCTTGTTATTTTGCACATATGTTTATCTACCATCGAGGAGTAATATTTCACGTTTGTGCAACAATTTTACCGAGGGCCGTCAAGGTCAGAAGGTCAAATATAAGTAATTCGAACAAAAATTAAATTTTATTAAATTAAATCATTCTTTATAATCTCTCATTGATAAATAACGTAAATAAACTCAGTGACAATAATAAATAACGCAAATAAGAACAACTATACATAACAAGAAGAATCGCCAACAAAATTATTTAAAAAATATAATATGTCGCGTAAAGAAAAAATTTATTTCAGTAAAAAAATATTTATTGAAATGAATTATTTAAACTGTTTAATTTTATATAAAACACTCTAAATTGACAAATATGATAATATCTTATTTTCATTGAGACTCGATTTACGAACTGATTCATTTAGAAGCATGATGTGAACTGAAGAAAATGTATAAACACGAAGTATACCTACCCAACGCCTGTATCTTTCATTTGTTGAGAATTTGTAAACAGAAAATGATGAGAATGTCCTACAACTATTTCGCGTACATAAAGTCATCAACATAAACGCTTATTAAATGTGTACGAGAAAAAGAAGTATTTTTGATGATACAGGCACTCAAAAAATAAAAGTGGACTTTTACAACAATTACATACACGTATTCCTAAATTCGCGATCATTTGCTTGTAATTTGAACTGCAAGTATTCAATTTATACTACCTTTCTGCACATCCAATTTTTGTTTTCTTTGAGAATATATAACTTTGACTTTATCGTCGTTTTATTAATATACAGGGTGTTCGAAATGTTCCGGACCCCCCACTTATAACATAAAGTAAGCATTTTGGAAAAAAATGTTAAATACAAAAGTTGTTAAGTTTTGAAGGTTGAACTAAATGATGACCTTGGATTTGTTATTGGTTATCATTTTCAAGGTCATTTAAAGGTCTTCAGTCATCTTCAGTTTTTTAAATAGGGACCCCTATTTTTATTTCAGATTCTGAAAGAGCACAAAATTTTACATCTGAATAAGTACCCACGTTATGGCTCAAAATGACCTACAGAGGTCATTTAGTGGTTAAATGATTATTTAGTAGCAGAAAGCAAAGAAATCCCGATTATTAAGAACTTTGAGCGTATCTGACCAATACTAAAGTAATTTGATTTTGCAAGACAAACTTTATGGTGGCGTTAAATTGACATTGCCCTTGATTTTCAAGGTCATTTGAAGTTTAACTTTAGTTTTTCCCAAATTAAGCCTCCTAGTTGTAATTCTCCATTTTGCACCAGCGCTAAATTCTGCATTAGGATTGTAGAAGGTGTAATTGACACTGGCGTAAAATAAGCCTTAGGCCAGACAACCACATAACTCGGGCGAGAAAATGATAAATAAAAAAATGTCTAATCAAAATAAGCCTTAGGCACAACAACTACATACCTCGGGGGGGAAAATGATAAATAAAAAAATGTCTAATCAAAATAAGCCTTAGGCCCAACAACTACATACCTCGGGGGAGAAAATGATAATAAAAAAATGTCTAATCAAAATAAGCCTTAGCCCAACAACTACATACCTCGGGGGGGAAAATGATAAATAAAAAAATGTCTATTCAAAATAAGCCTTAGGCCCAACAACTACATACCTCGGGGGAGAAAATGATAAATAAAAAAATGTCTAATCAAAATAAGCCTTAGGCCCAACAACTACATACCTCGGGGGGGGGGGGGGGGAAATGATAAATAAAAAAATGTCTAATCAAATAAGCCTTAGGCCCAACAACTACATACCTCGGGGGAGAAAATGATAAATAAAAAAATGTCTAATCAAAATGAGCCTTATTGCTCAGGCACGGGAGGTACAACTAATTAAGATAACATCATGGGTGATCCAGCCAACTAAGGCAAGACCATCGGCGGCCCAGCCTACTAAGACAAGAACACTAGCGGCCCAGTCAGCTAAGGCAGGACTATCGGCGGCCCAGCTAACTAAATCAAGACAGTAGACTATTCGCCCAAACTGAATTTTTTTAAAATGTCGTTGACAGGAACTTTTTACAACAACTGTTCAAATTGTTGCCCATTAACAGTTTGGCAATGTGCTGACCGATTGTAAAAGGCTGCAACAACATTTCGCAAGATTTGCTGAGGTATCAAGTCTATTTCATCAGTGATTCTTTGGCGTAATTCATCCAAGTCACGTGGTTTTATAACATAAACTTTATCCTTCAAGTATCCCCAAAGGAAGTAATCAAGAGGCGTTAGGTCTGGGGACCGAGGTGGCCATTCAATTGTACCTCTCCGCCCAATCCATCTATCATGAAATGTTGCATCTAAATATCGGCGAACATGAATACCGTAGTGTGCAGGAGCACCATCCTGTTGGAAGTAAATTTCGTCCAGATTTCCACCCGTTAAATTCCGTATAGCAGGTATAATTTGGTCTCGAACATGTTTTCATACATTGCAGCATTTAAATTACCTTCAATAAAGAAAGGGCCAAGTACTCTTCCATTAAATATGCCAGCCCAAACATTTACTTTTTCAGGATGTTGCGTGTGGTCCGCTCTCATCCAATGTGGATTGATGTTACTCCAGTATCGACAATTATGTCTGTTCACTGTTCCGCTTAACTCAAACGTGGCTTCATCAGAGAAAACAATGTTATTGAGGAGCAAAGGATCATCAGATATCATTTGCATCATTACATCACAAAACTCTACCCTTCTATCAAAATCATCTTCAGATAATTCCTGTACCAACTTTAATTTGAAAGGATGCCATTTGTTGAGTTTCAAATTTTGTGCACAGATGCAGCTCCCATTTCATGCTGTTGTGCACAACGTCTGATGCTTCAATGGGGGTCCTCAATAAATGATTGTAATACGTCTAAGCTCTTTTCATCATTAGACGATGATTTGGATCTACCTGATTTAGGACGATCTTTAATACCACCTGTCTCTTCAAAACGTCTAATTGTACGAATTACGGTACTTTTTGAAATAGGGTTGTTTTCTTCAACTCTGAATGTTTCATTGAAAAAACGCTGTACCTGTTTGTAACCTCTCTCTTGATCACCCCACCCTCGCATCATCAACAAAGATATTCTTTCTCGTTCAGTAAGATGTGCCATTTTTCACTACGATTAAAAGTACAATTATTGAAAATTAATACAATTATCTGAATTTCGAAGTAAGAGAACTTCACTTAACTCTTGAAAACAGAAAAGTAAATAGGAGTAAACAATTGTTAATTAACAATTATAAATGAACTGATCCTAAAAAGAATAGTAGAGCAAAATCTTCTAAGGTACAAGTAACGATCCTGAAAATGCTATGAATCATGCGTAGAAACTCGTAACCCTTGCAAAAAATTATTGCAATAAAAACTGTTCATGTAAAACGGTTAGATTATTTTGCTTTTGAAATTAATAACCCCCAAGTGTCCTATGTAGATCATTTCGAGCCATGACGTGGATATTGTACATATCTCCAGACCTAAAATTTAATGCTCCTCCAGAATCCGGAATACAAAATGAGTCCCTTTTTAATAAGCTGAAGATAACTTTCAAATGACCTTAAAAATGAAGGCCAATTTTAAAGTGACCATAAAGTTCGTCCTAGAAAATCAAATTATGTACTTTAGTATTAAAGTACGAAATTTTTTTTTTCTTTTCGTCAAATACACCCAAAGTTCTTCATAATCGGGATTTCTTGGCTTTCTGCTACTAAATAATCATTTAACCACTAAATGACCTCTGTAGGTCATTTTGAGCCATAACGTGGGTACATATCCAGATGTAAAATTTTGTGCTCTTTCAGAATCTGAAATAAAAAATAGGGGTCCCTATTTAAAAAACTAAAGATGACCTTAAATGACCTTGAAAATGATAACCAATAACAAATCCAAGGTCATCATTTAGTTCAACCTTCAAAACTTAACAACTTTTGTATTTAACATTTTTTTCCAAAATGCTTACTTTATGTTATAAGTGGGGGGTCCCGGAACATTTCGAACACCCTGTATATCAATACTGTATACACTGCTTCATTAACCTCCGCATAGAAAGTAAAATCTTAGTCCCTAGAATTGCTTTCGGTAATCGTTCATGCGGACGTATGTTTGGGTGCCAGCAGGGCTTTATATATTTTGTTACAATATTTTATACAAGCTAATTTTTTTTATTTGAACTTTGTTATAAATTGTATTTGTTTACCAATATACGCGGGGTACTGCGGATTACCTCCGTGTCGTCGCGAGCGGATTCGAAAACGGCCTGAGGCTTCTGGGAAAATTGTGTTTCTCCACGAGACAAATCAAAAGCAAAATACCGTTACATATTACATATATGACATTGCTACATTCAATAGTTATAAGACCAAAAGGAAGGCCCAATCTCCTCCATCGCTCTGCTCCCTCCTCCTCTCGCCTCTCCCCTCCACCCCCCTCCTCTCCTCTCCTCTTCTCTCCACCCACTCATTAATTTTTTTAAATTTTACAGTGTATTTATTATTCTTTTCTTCGTTTTCATCTCTTTAAAAACTCCTCCCTCCTTCTCTCCCCTCCTTTTTCTTTGTCCCTCTCCTCGCCCCTTCACGCAGACCATCTTTAGTCACCTCCTCATTATCGAACCTCTCCTCAGTTACCTCCTCATTATTGAACACATCGGCAGTTCCTCCTCAAGTTTTGTAAAAGTGTATCTTAACTCCCAAAAATGTTGATATCATTGAAATAAACAGTAAATTCTTAATAGTATACCGGTATCATCTACGGAATATTAGTCATTGTCAACGCAGAAAACAATAATATTAAAAATTTAGCAAATATAATTTCACAGAATTTTTAAACTCGTAAACTCCTAATGAATTACTTCAACATAAATTATTATTGTTTGTATTAAGAAAAGGTATAATTATCATGCTGATGAAAATTTTAAATTTAATAATGGTTTATACACTGGTATTGAGGTTAATAATATAAGAATTAAAAGAATATAACTGGTAATCAAAGCAAATCACGTATAAAAATACTGCGAATAAATTTATCACCATTTCCAGAAGAAATTCTAATGCGCATGTCCGGAAGGCAGTTTTCATCAAGACTTGCACATGCCATGTAACAATTAATAATCATAAAAACAAAACAATTTTTTAAAAAAGTTTTCTATTTTATTGAATAATGCGAAATTTTTCTTTGTAGGCTTGGAAAGAAGTTTCATCATCTTTGTTTTTTATTACAATTTTTGACATTTTTTTAGGTTTTTTTATATTTCCTGTTATCACATCGGCATAAGTTCCTTGTTAAAGCAATTTTTTTTTGTCTCTCTGGTCTAATGATTTTGTAGATAGTCATTATTTCTCGCAAAATATCATTTTTTTCATTTAATTCTTATTAACTATTTATAGTAGATTAATTTCATTTTTGATACTTCGCAGTTCATCTGATTCAGCTGCATTTTCTTCGCTAAAAGTTTGGTCAAATTCATTGAAACGTACCTGATTTATTTTCTTGATTTAATTAATAAATAATAAATTCCTTTTCTTGCAATGTTTCTTTTCGTTGTATTATTGTCTTTTCAAAATTTTTACAACTGTGTTCAAGTTTGCGATGTTTGTTTGTTATTTCTTCTTGTGCTGCCTGTTTTATTCTTGCAATTATATTTTTCGGATCAGTTTTTAAACGTTAGAGGGTCGGAATACGCCTCTAGGCGTAAGGGGTCTGTCTCACCAACATCGCAATTTAGTTTGGCTCTAACTCAGGGACCTTAGACCACATTCCTATAGAAAAAAGCGATTTTCAAATTTTCCAAAACCCCGGCCCTCTAAAGGTTAACACGTGTTCGTTCGTTATTGAGGTTAGGTCTAGTCCTTGTGTTTATTGCAGATTACTAACATGACTATTAACAGTATTCCACTTTTATTTTTCTTAATCCATCCATCCATCCATCAATCCAGACATCCAGGCTGCTCGCCTGCTCCGCCCGGTACACAAACGTAATCACGGGGTGGGGGCGCTTGCCTTTCTGCTACGTTACGGCTCGTCGCCGGGAGCAGCGACTCTCACCCGCACCAGAGCCCATAAACGCGAACTACTCGAGAGAGAGAATGAGAACGGAGGAATAATCCCGCGCGCGGTGGACAACTCTTTGCCCTGGCGGTACTCGCCCGCACTCACGATAAACATAGTCGGGCGGTACTTACAGTGACGTGTACGCCTCGCTGGTGGCTAGGTCGCCGATATCAGAACCCCTCGTCCGGTCGCCGCTCGCTCGCTTCGTCCTCGATCGCCTCCTCGATCGCCTTGATCGCCTCCCTCGTTGCCGGTCGCTCGTCGTTCTCCCTCCTTGGAAACTCGAGAAACCGCACCCGTCACGTCCGCGCTGGCCCCGAAGCTCGAGAATATCTCCTGATTTTTCAATCTGGCTGCCGCTCCTGCGCGCATCGGCTTAGCCTTACTAGCCTTACAGCAGAACCCGCATCACAAGATTTAATATTTTCTTTTTCAATTATTTCTCGTAATTAATACCCTGAAGTACATCATGCGTTGATTCTGCTTCTTTTCCTCGAATTACTAATGCAAATGATTTTTAGATATATTAACTTCTCCTTTGTCAATCTCTGTAAATTTTCGTAATTCTTTCGTTTGCTGCAATAATTTTGTGCCAGCATCGCATGGAGTTCCATCAGCTTTGATAAAATATGCATAATTATCATTACGCGTGGAAAGTTGTTCGCGGCAGTCTCTAAATTGTTTATTAATATTTTTAGTTGGTGTAAAATCATCGTTATGTTATTTTTCGTAAAGATTTTCCCCATTATTTTTGATTTCTTTCTGATTGTTTGAGATTTATTGTGTATGTAAGGATCATGGTAGTTACAGAGTGCGGGGATTTAATAAACGCATACAAGTTTTGAGCTATGATTAATTTATTTTAAGCCCGTGTGGAGTGAGCGTACCTTAACCTCAAATATAATTGACTTGAGGTATTTGAGCGTAGGGTGGAACGTCAGTGCTGAGATGATCTGTTGAGCGTTTAGCAGTTGCGATGATGCAGTGATGCTACGCTTCTCTCGAACGTCAGGCTTCTCGTCCGCTTAAATCTAACGCTACAAATAAAAAAAAATTAATTCCTACATTCACCTCCACCGACTACCATCACCAAGTCATCCCCGAGAAAACAACTGGGAAACGTCCACTCACTGGGTCCGCGATACTACCGCGTTTGGGGTCTGGGTACCCAGTCAGCTCGCGACTCCTCCTGTCTTCACGGGGCTCTTACTTCGCGACGACTGTCGCTCTTCTTCTACTACTCTTCTCTGTTCATGTCGCGACTCTCCTCTTCTCCACCTTCTTCTTCTCCCTACACTCACTTGTTAGCCGGGGGCGGCGAAGTGGATCCGCCGTAATGGCAGCGAATGCGCCCACTCCCAGTACGCCGGGGAGTACGCCCTCAACCGGTACAGGAGGGCCAAACACCTCGCTCCTTGTCTGAGCCAGCAATGGCCGCAAGAGGCTCTGCTCCGCCGGAGGGTGGTTGGCCCTCGGCGTCGGCCGCGGCTCTCTGGCTGGTCGGCTGTGGCAGGCTTCGCGGCCGTAGCGGCGGCTGCGACGGTGCTGGTAGTCGCGCTCGGGCGGGCGGGGGCTGCCGACGTCTCTCCTGCGGCTGGTGGACGGCTTAGGCAGGTGTCGGAGGCAGTAGAGGTAGTCGCGGCGGGGACTCTTCGCCTCAGTTGGGGCTCCTGTCGGGGGTCCTCCCTCAGTCCCATGGCCTCCGCGGAGCCAGGCCGGATCGTGCGGCGGGGTACCGGGTTCACCCCGTATCGGGTGGTGATCCACTTCTTGTGGGCCTCGCTACTGCAACGGGGGCACGTGGCCAGATCCTCGCCCCTGCGGACGCAATTGTTGCAATAGACGAACCGGACCGGAGCGGAGCAGTCGTGCTTCCGGTGGCCGGTTCGCCAACAATTGTAGCAGGCTCGAGGGGGAGGATCTAGGGTTGGGTCCGTGGGGATCTCGGCCAGGCCCCCAAACATCATGCCCTGTCGTGTGATGGGCAACTCCCGTGCCATTACCCGGGCCTGGGTGAACTGGAGGGCGGTGAGTCCGGGGAGCGCCTTTGCCGCAGGTCTATCTTCTTCGGACCTCTGCAGAGGTCGACCTCGGCCTCGGCCAAGCCGTAGCACCGGCTGGATGGCGGGTTCTGGGGGACGGCGGACAGGCACCGCTAGGGGCAGTGGGCCCACCAACCCAACGAACTGTCTCCGCTCCCGAAGACGTCGACGAGTCAGAGGACTCCTCCTCGTCCAGGGCCCAGGAGCCCAGTTCGGCGGTTTGGGATGACGCGGGGGGCTTCTTGGGGCGGCAACATTTCCCTCGTCCAATATTCGGGAACCAAAGGGCCTCCTTCGTTCCCTGGGAGGCAGCCGCGTAGACCGAGAGCGGTCCAACCGGGTCCTCGCTGGGTATCTCGCCGGCCGTGTCCTCTTCGGTCCGCGGCTGCTCGTCGCGACAGACTTGGGAGGGGACTCCCTCTTCATTGCCCTCCGCGAAGCGGCTAGGCTCCCCCGAGCCTCTCGCTACGGGGGCCGCCTCAGGGCAGACAAGAGTCTCCTCCACGACCATTGGGTCCGGTCGATCCTTTCCCGTGATCTCGGGTCCCGCCGCGGAGCGGTTAGACTTCCCCAAGCCTCTTGTCTCGGGGGCAGCCTCAGGGAGCCCGAGGTCATGGCCTGCTGTCGCGTCCCACCTCTCAGACATCTCCTCTCTTCGTTGGTTCGTCGCGACAACTGAAACAGAAAGTCAGGAAGGTTAAGGGGGGATAACGGGAGTATTGCGCGGAGGCAGGTATCGTTTAAGCTCAGACACATGCACCTTTGCGCTTTGCTTGTTTCCCTCCGTCTCGACTTCGTACACGGTCGGGGACAGAACCCGAGTTACGCGGAACGGACCACCGTACTTCGGCGCGAGCTTTGCTGAAAACCGCTGAGCCGCGCTAGACAAGTGATGTTCGCGTCTCATTACCGAGTCCCCTACGTTAAACGTCGCCGTATATATCGCGTGGCGCAACTCATGGAGATGAGCATCCCAGTTCTGGTCATAGGTCTTGACAAACGTCGCGACCATAGTCTTGAGAGTTCTGTTACTCCTCTCGACATGGTTTGCCTGCGGGTGATACGGCGGCGTCGTGACCTGTTTCACGCCATACTCATCTAACGTCTTCGTCAAATGCTTGTTTACGAACTCACGTCCGTTGTCCGTCAGGAGGTATTTCGGCGTCTCCCAACGGAACAGCACCAATTCTTCAAACGCAGCCGCGACTGCTTTACCGTCGGCACGACGCAGAGGTTTAATCTCGACCCATCGCGTAAAAAGGTCTTGAAAGACAAGGAGGTATTTGAATTGGTTCTTGCTGGCAGGAAATTCCATGACATCTGCCGCTACCACAGACCAAGGACGTTCGACGACCCTTTTGCCGATTAGTCCTTGTGGCGCGAACTGAGATGTCTTTTACTCTTGTCATTCGAGACAGCTTCTTACGAAGTCATGAACGTCATGCCAAGCTCCAGGCCAGTAATATTCCCGTGCCACCCGATCGTAGGTTTTCTCAATTCCGAGATGTCCAGACGAGGGGGCCCGATGTGCCTCCTGTAGCACCTTTTCGCGATGATCCTTAGGGACCACCAGTCTCCAACCTTTTTCTGGAGTCGCGATCGGATCCAAAAGGGGGCCGGCGCGATGTCGATAAAGCAATCCGGCTTCTACCTTCCATCCGGTGTACTTCAGTGGCGTCTCGTCAACTTCGCGCAATCGTCTGAGGTACCATTCGTCTTCGACAACGTCAAATTCTGCGACTTCAACTTCGTCCTCCTGCATTCGCGATAAGGCATCTGGGACATGATTTAGAGCTCCCTTTCGGTGAACAATGTCGAAGTCCCACTGTTGCATTTTGAGGGCCCAACGAGCCAGTCTGCCTGTTGGATCCCTTAAATTGCGCAGCCATCGCAGGGCACTATGGTCAGTTATCGCGGTAAAGTGATACCCCTCTAAGTAGGGTCTCAGTTTCTCGATCGCCCATAGGAGGGCTAAACACTCCTTTTCAGTGGTACGGTAGTTCCTCTCTGCGGGCGTCAAGACGCGACTGACATAGACGATAGGGTGTTCGCCATCTTCTTTTTCTTGGGTTAGGACCGCCCCAATCGCGAAGTTGCTCGCGTCGCATTGGACGACGAACGGCTTGCTGAAGTCGGGTCTGGCTAGAACCGGCGCGATTGTCAAAGCCCTCTTAAGCTTATCGAACGCCACTTGTTGTTCTGCCTCCCAGATCCAGGGTTGGTCCTTATTAAGGAGTTTGAGAAGCGGCACTTTCAACTCGGAATCTTGGTCTATGAATCGCGAGTACCAGCCCAGCATACCCATAAATCTCCTCAGTTGTTTAACTGTTGTGGGAGCGGGGTATTCCAGTACTGGCGCGACTTTCTCAGGATCAGGACGTAACCCTTCGTGATCCAAGAGATAACCAAGATACCGCACCTGCGAGCAGCAGAATTCATATTTGTCGCGATTGATTGACAAACCAGCGTCTCTTAGCTTCTTCAGCACAAATTCAACCCATTTAAGGTGCTCCTCGTAGGTCTCGGTGACGATTATGATATCGTCGAGATATCCGAAGACATAGGGCTCTACCTCCGGGCCGAATAGCGAGTCGATAAGTCGCTGGAAGGTCATGGGTGCGTTGGTGAGACCAAATGGCATTCGGCGGAATTGCCATAGGACTGATCCTCGCACCGCAAATGCTGTGTACTGCTTGCTCAGGCCGTCGAGTAGTACTTGATAGTACGCGTTTTTCAGGTCTATCTTTGTAATGTAGCGTGCGCGACGCATCTGGTCGAAAATGGCATCCACCCCCCTGATTGGGTATGCATCTTTCTTCGTAACTTTGTTGACGTCGCGATAATCGATGCAAAAGCGGTATGAACCATCCGACTTTTTGATGATAACGGGCGCGCTACTCCACTCGCTGGCCGACTTCTCAATGATCTCCAGGGCTTGCAGTTTCCTAACCTCATCTTCGGCGACATCCGGCGCATTGGCTGTTTTATCGGTTTGGCTCCTTGCACGTCGATGTGGTGAGTTATCAAGCTGGTAGCTCCTGGGTACTCCGTCTCGTCCGGTACGTACTTCGCGACCAACTCGTCGATCTTCCTTCTCTCGTCAATCGTCACTTCTGAAATTCCTGCGCGTTCCGCCGCAATTTCGCCTTCGTCAGACTCGCCGTGGTGAAACCGGTGCCAGGGGCCTTCGCGAACACTCCATAATCCTGGGGCGTGTTTTATTTGCACGTCCCAAGCGTTGCAAAAATCGATGCCGAGGATTATGTCGTGATCTAGTGCGCTCATTACGCGACACTCCAAAGGACCCGTAAATCCGTCGATCTCAACTTGGAGTTTCAAAGTACCTAGCGGTCGCGAGGTTCCTTCTAAAACTCCTCGGATCGTGGTGTGGCAGGCTTCCATGCATTCCAGCTACTTGCATTTCCGGCTTCATGTCGTATAGTTGAACATGGCTCTCAGCAGAGCTTCACTCCCCCCCCCCTGCATTGCAAATGCCGGGTGGAGCGAA
>JACCID010000627.1:0-22496 GCA_018906775.1 Sycophila sp. Sp_5
CTTCTCTTTCTCTCTCGCACCTACACGTGCGCGCCGCCTCGGACTCGCGCGCCAACTCTTGTACGCGCGCTTTCTCTCTCGCACCCGTACGCATGGTCCGCGCTCGACCACGTGTCGCGCGTGGCCAAGTATATGCTTCCCCCAGGTGCGCGGCGCACCCTGGGGAGTCGCGGCGCGTCATTGTGTTCGCGGGGTGTTGTGTGTGTTTGTGTGCGTGTGTGTGTATGTGTGGGGATGTCGCCAGGGGCGGCGTTCGCGTCGCCGGTGGTCAGCATCATGGCGGCGCCGAGCAGCTGGCCTCCTTCGTCTCGCCTTGCCGACAAGCCATCTCCGCCGCGTCGTCTTCAACCGTCGAGCTGCGCGCCGTCGGCTGCTCCGCTCCGTCGGCTATGTATTGGTGCGGCCGCCTCCCTGCGGCGCGGCCCTCGACGAAGTCCGGCTGCCTGGCTAGGCTCAGGCGGCATCCTTGCACGTGCTCTCTCTCTCTCTCGCAAGCATGGCTGGCAGGTGCGGTGGCGCGTCGTCCGCTCCACACCTGTCACTTTGGTGGGCCTACAGTGTGCAGAGAAGCTCGACGTTAAATAATTTATTTAACGTCGACGCCTTCTCAGCCTTGAGACCCTCCGAGAGAGAGAGCCGAATCACTCACGCGTTAAGACGTGCAAATGCAACGTCACAAGGTAGATCCAAATCATCGTCTAATGATGAAAAGAGCTTAGACGTATTACAGTCATTTATTGAGGACCCCCATTGCAGCATCAGACGTTGTGCACAACAGCATGAAATGGGAGCTGCATCTGTGCACAAAATTTTGAAACTCAACAAATGGCAATCCTTTCAAATTAAAATTATCAAATTCATTCAAATCAAATTAAAATTAAAATTATAGGAATTATCTCAAGATGATTTTGATAGAAGGGTAGAGTTTGTGATGTAATGATGCAAATGATATCTGATGATCCTTTGCTCCTCAATAACATTGTTTTCTCTGATGAAGCCACGTTTGAGTTAAGCGGAACAGTGAACAGACATAATTGTCGATACTGGAGTAACATCAATCCACATTGGATGAGAGCGGACCACACGCAACATCCTGAAAAAGTAAATGTTTGGGCTGGCATATTTAATGGAAGAGTACTTGGCCCTTTCTTTATTGAAGGTAATTTAAATGCTGCAATGTATGAAAACATGCTTCGAGACCAAATTATACCTGCTATACGGAATTTAACGGGTGGAAATCTGGACGAAATTTACTCCCAACAGGATGGTGCTCCTGCACACTACGGTATTCACGTTCGCCGATATTTAGATGCAACATTTCATGATAGATGGATTGGGCGGAGAGGTACAATTGAATGGCCACCTCGGTCCCCAGACCTAACGCCTCTTGATTACTTCCTTTGGGGATACTTGAAGGATAAAGTTTATGTTATAAAACCACGTGACTTGGATGAATTACGCCAAAGAATCACTGATGAAATAGACTTGATACCTCAGCAAATCTTGCGAAATGTTGTTGCAGCCTTTTACAATCGGTTAGCACATTGCCAAACTGTTAATGGGCAACAATTTGAACAGTTGTTGTAAAAAGTTCCTGTCAACGACATTTTAAAAAAATTCAGTTTGGGCGAATAGTCCACTGTCTTGATTTAGTTAGCTGGGCCGCCGATAGTCCTGCCTTAGCTGACTGGGCCGCTAGTGTTCTTGTCTTAGTAGGCTGGGCCGCCGATGGTCTTGCCTTAGTTGGCTGGATCACCCATGATGTTACCTTAATTAGTTGTACCTCCCGTGCCTGAGCAATAAGGCTCATTTTGATTAGACATTTTTTTCTTTATCATTTTCTCCCCCGAGGTATGTAGTTGTTGGGCCTAAGGCTTATTTTGATTAGACATTTTTTTATTTATCATTTTCCCCCCCGAGGTATGTAGTTGTTGGGCCTAAGGCTTATTTTGATTAGACATTTTTTTATTTATCATTTTCTCCCCCGAGGTATGTAGTTGTTGGGCCTAAGGCTTATTTTGATTAGACATTTTTTTATTTATCATTTTCCCCCCCGAGGTATGTAGTTGTTGGGCCTAAGGCTTATTTTGATTAGACATTTTTTATTTATCATTTTCTCGCCCCGAGTTATGTGGTTGTCTGGCCTAAGGCTTATTTTAAGCCAGTGTCAATTACACCTTCTACAATCCTAATGCAGAATTTAGCGATGGTGCAAAATGGAGAATTACAACTAGGAGGCTTAATTTGGAAAACGAATGTTAACCTTCAAATGACCTTGAAAATCAAGGGCAATGTCAATTTAACGCCACCATAAAGTTTGTCTTGCAAAATCAAATTACTTTAGTATCAGATGGTCAGATACGCTCAAAGTTCTTAATAATCGGGATTTCTTGGCTTTCTGCTACTAAATAATCATTTAACCACTAAATGACCTCTGTAGGTCATTTTGAGCCATAACGTGGGTACATATCCAGATGTAAAATTTTGTGCTCTTTCAGAATCTGAAATAAAAAATAGGGGTCCCTATTTAAAAAACTGAAGATGACCTTTAAATGACCTTGAAAATGATAACCAATAACAAATCCAAGGTCATATTTAGTTCAACCTTCAAAACTTAACAACTTTTGTATTTAACATTTTTTTCCAAAATGCTTACTTTATGTTATAAGTGGGGGGTCCGGAACATTTCGAACACACTGTATAAATAACATCAACAAATTTCAATAGGGATATTCTTTATAAATGGCCTATTAACTATATACAGGGTGTCAATTAAGTCCCGGGACGGCTGAATATTTTCAGAGGTAAAGTAATTCTGATAAAGGTCAAGGTCATTTCTTAAGTAACTTTCAACGAGGAATCTAATGGTGACATTCACTATGACCTTGGACTTGACCTTGAAGGTTATTTCAAGGTCAACTGTTTTTTTTTAAATAGGAACCCCCATTTTTAAGACTGGTAATCGATAGAGCGGAAAATTTTACATTCAGATACGTAATTAAGTCAGAGCTAGTGTTTGAACTTGAGGGTTACTCCAAGGTTATTTACACTCCAGCAAGGTTCTTAGATACCTCTGAATATTTTTGCAAGCGGTAAAGCTATTCCTCGTGTAACTTTCAACGAGGAACTCAATGGTGACCTTATACTTGACCTTGGACGTGACCTTCAAGGTTATTTCAAGGACACCTATTGTTTTTAATGGAAATCTTCATTTTTTACACTGGCAATCGATAGAGTGGGAAATTTCATTTCGAAAATAGTATTTGACGTGATCTTTAGAAGGTCAAATCAAGTTCAATTTTGGATAAACTGTCAAAACATTGTCGTATTCAAACTTTAGAGGATTTATGAAAGACTAAATGTTTGAAAAAGTTGTGAAACCAACAACATCGACCACCTTGACTTTGAGATCAGCTTTGCACATTATTTGAAAGTTCAAGCACTTTTTAAATTAATAACCTTACTATCGCCCTTATTCTTACTTTTAGCGTTACCCAGAAACAACGACGTGGACGTAGTAAGTTCTGTTTCCTTTGGGGTGCTTGATTAACGTGAGTCCCCTTGCCTCTCACGATTGGGGTGCTTGATTAACGTGAGTCCCCTTGCCTCTCATGATTGGTGTGCTAAAGTCTTTTGCGTTTTACTTAATGATTCAAAGTTTAACGGCGGTGCTCAAACTGAAAACCTTCAACTTCTTGACAAAAAGCTAGGCGATTGTAAAAATGAGTTACAGCATCACGAATCATCCCTCTATCGATTCTAGCAGCCTCTTGCATAATTCGATTGCGCAGTTCATCTAAATTGTCCGGTTTAGTGGCATAAACTTTACTCTTAAGGTAACCCCAGAGAAAGTAATCGAGTGGTGTCAGATCCGGAGATCTAGCAGGCTACTCGATTTCACCCCTTCTTCCAATCCATCTATGAGGAAACTGAGCATCCAAATATGCTCGAACATCTCTACCAAAATGAGGGGCTGCTCCATCCTGCTGAAACCACGTTTCATCGTAATCATCAACTGCTATCTCTCTAATTCGTGGTATAATTTGATTCCTAAGTAGCTGTTCGTATGAAGCGGCAGAAAGATTACCCTCGATAAAAAAGGGGCCTACAAGAGTATTGTTTAAGATGCCAGTCCAAACATTCAACTTGTGTGGATATTGTGTGTGATTGTCCAACATCCATGCAGGATTTGTGTCTGACCAATATCTACAATTGTGTCTGTTAACTTCACCCTGTAAAGTGAAAGTAGCCTCATCCGAAAAAACTATATTGTATAAAAATTGAGGATCTGCGTCTATTCTGTTCATCATCGCTTCGCAAAACTCGATCCGGCGATCAGGATCATCGTCATTAAGCTCCTGTACCAAATGGACTTTATAAGGATGAAAACTGATGCTTTTCAGAATTTTTCGTACAGTTTCATGAGAAACGTCATGCTCATGCCCAGCTCTACGTAAACTAAGATGTGGATTTTCAATAAATGCTTCAGCAATTTCAATCTGCTTATCCTCAGTTGCTACAGATTGTGGGCGACCAGTTCTCTGAAGATCATTGACAGTCCCAAATTCTGCGAATCGCCGTACAACCCTTTCGACTGTAGATTTTGAGATAGGTGTTTGTCCGTCTTCATTACGAAAATGGTTATTAAACAACGTACGAACTTCGAGGTAAGATCGGACTCGATCTCCCCAACCACGCATCATCAATAAACTTATCCTTTCTCGCGTCGAAAGTTTAGCATACGCCATTGACTTTTATTTAGATATGAATAATACACGAGTCAGAATATTTATGTATTTCAATTTAGTTTTAATTTGTTTATTCAGAGGAAAAAGAAGAATAGTGGTAGCGACTCGTCCGCAAAAACTAAGCTAAAAACTTATCAATTGCAAAGAAAAACGAATTGTTCAAAAAGAAATGTTTACAATGAAGGAAAATGTTTATTACAGAAAAAAATTTTTGTTTAACTTGTTCTTAAATTTATTTTGAACTCATGAAAAGGTTAAGAAAATGAACATTGACAGGAATTTTTTAACAAATAATAAAATAAGGACTATCAGTTACAAAAGAAATATTTAAAAGTTTAGAAAGAAATTTAAAAAAAAATCAGAATTAAATAAAAAAACTTCTTAGAAAAAAATCACAGAAATTTATTCGCAATTTATAAAATGAGCTAAAAATACAAAGAACTTGTTTAAAAAGAATAGGAGGTTTGTCGGTTTGTGGGATAATTTTAGAATTTATATTTGTAGATATTTGGGTTTATTATCCATATGGGTGTTAAATTTATTGATTTAGGGTTCAAAGATTATGAGTTTAGGGTTCATGAGTTTGCAATTTATGGATTTGTTAATTAATGGGTTTTAAATCTACCGGATTGAAGTTGGACACATAAATGTCAAAGCCTGAAACACCGAACCCATGAACCCTCAACTCACGCTAATCCAATCGCGAGAGGCAAGGGGACTCACGTTAATCAAGCACCCCAAAGGAAACAGAACTTACTACGTCCACGTCGTTGTTTCTGGGTAACGCTAAAAGTAAGAATAAGGGCGATAGTAAGGTTATTAATTTAAAAAGTGCTTGAACTTTCAAATAATGTGCAAAGCTGATCTCAAAGTCAAGGTGGTCGATGTTGTTGGTTTCACAACTTTTTCAAACATTTAGTCTTTCATAAATCCTCTAAAGTTTGAATACGACAATGTTTTGACAGTTTATCCAAAATTGAACTTGATTTGACCTTCTAAAGATCACGTCAAATACTATTTTCGAAATGAAATTTCCCACTCTATCGATTGCCAGTGTAAAAAATGAAGATTTCCATTAAAAACAATAGGTGTCCTTGAAATAACCTTGAAGGTCACGTCCAAGGTCAAGTATAAGGTCACCATTGAGTTCCTCGTTGAAAGTTACACGAGGAATAGCTTTACCGCTTGCAAAAATATTCAGAGGTATCTAAGAACCTTGCTGGAGTGTAAATAACCTTGGAGTAACCCTCAAGTTCAAACACTAGCTCTGACTTAATTACGTATCTGAATGTAAAATTTTCCGCTCTATCGATTACCAGTCTTAAAAATGGGGGTTCCTATTTAAAAAAAAACAGTTGACCTTGAAATAACCTTCAAGGTCAAGTCCAAGGTCATAGTGAATTTCACCATTAGATTCCTCGTTGAAAGTTACTTAAGAAATGACCTTGACCTTTATCAGAATTACTTTACCTCTGAAAATATTCAGCCGTCCCGGGACTTAAAATAATAACAATTCTTGTTAACTTCTTTAATATTATAGCTAGAACTTCAAATCTTTTTTATATCAACATTAAATTTTATTTACATTGTATCTTATACACGGTGTTCAAAAATGAACTGGCACGACCAGTATATCCGTGTTCAGAATAACATTCTAAGCACTTTTTCACTTTTGGCATTTTTCAGAATTTGGGATAATTATGGAGTTATTGTTAATTAAAATCTACAATAATTAGCCAATCAGCGCTCTAGCTGACGCTGGTAGGCGGGGTTTACTCGAGCAGTATGGGCCGCGCGGGGAGAGTCATGCGGGGATCATCGTCAAATCGAGCGCTGATTGGCTAATTATTGTAGATTTTAATTAACAATAACTCCATAATTATCCCAAATTCTGAAAAATTCCAAAAGTGAAAAAGTGCTTAGAATGTTATTCTGAAGACGGATATACTGGTCGTGCCAGTTCATTTTTGAACACCGTGTATAATTATTTGTTAATAAATCTTGCGCAATATATAAATAAATAAGATCTACAAAATAAATGTAACGAACTTGAAGTGAGAGAGAAGATCAGAGAGAGAGAGAGACTCGGCGAACTTCGCCCTCCGCCGCCTCCGCTCGGGTCACCAAGCTACCCCCGCTCCGCTTTTCCGACTCCCACGCTGCCGAATTTTTGCACAGCTCCACCAATCAGCACCGACGCTTGGCCTGGCGCCTCTAGTGGGGATGACTGGCCCTTGGGCCTTAAAAGGGACCGCACGCACTGGAAAAATCAGTTCACTGAAAATCCACCTGCTGCATTCAGGACTAGCTCGATTTCAGCTGGACGCTCCTCCCTCCTCCTTGCAACCTCCAGGTCTATCTCCTCCAAGTGCAGTAATTGCAGCCCACACCTACCTGCCCAGTTGAAAATAGAAGTTAAAAGACAACGTTGAATTTCAATGTTGATTTCAACGTTTCTATTTTCAACTGGGAGGTCAACTCGCTTCTATTCCGATTGAGCTTCGGATAAATCTACTTGGTCAGCGCGTATCAAACGTTAACATTTAACGGCGCCTGATTTTCCTGGAATCTAATAGAATCTGGAACATCCATACGTCTTCGCTCTTCTTGAATGGCCCGCGCTCGACCGACGCGCCACGTCTCGCGTTTGACGAGATATTACAGTTGTGTAATATCCCGTCCCGCACACACAACTGTAATATCCCGTCAGTCGCGAGATATAGCTCGTCGGTCGAGCGCACGCTATTTGAATTTAACAAGAAAAATACTGTGAGAATTAAGGGTTATGTATATATAAAATAATGGAACACTTGTTTTGGTAAACTGTAGACTATTTAATGTAAAGAATTAGAAAAATACAATTACTATTATATAAGTTAAGGTTTAATCGTCTAGCGATCAAAAGACTATAGCGGTACGGCGATTGCTCTCTAGTTATTTGAAAATTAGCTGGACCTTCAGAGAAGTTACTCCTGTAAAGGTCGGAGCTGAAGTGAGGTCTTCCCGGCTGCAGCGGAGCCCTCAGAGCCGCGTCATCCAAGGGAGGGGGGCCATCGACGCCAGGTTAGCAGTCGCAAGTGTTCCGCCTCGGGACACCCACTTCGTCAGACTGTCTACCTTTTTTATAGTACATCTCCGCTCGGTCAGGCGGAGATGCTCGGTCCGCTAAAGGTTCTTTATGGTGGTACAGCAGAGAACACCCTTTTTGTGTATGATGCCCTTTACTTACTATTATTTTCTTAAGTCCGAGCCTTTATTCTATTGAGTGACTTATTTTACGAATAAAATATTTGAATCGTCGCAGTTCTTTTACTTAATATTTGACATTGTCTAAAACGAGTAAACGTGACGCGTAAGATACAACGTTATTACGTCACACAACGCTAGATAGAGCGTCCTCTACATCATGCATCTCCCAGTAATGTGAATACTCGCTAGTTATGCAGTAGAATGGGCGGTCATGGATTTAGCTGCTGATATTTTGGATAATAACGATTTCGATCGGTATACTTAATCTTAATTTTTTTTAAGTGCTTCTCTTTGTCTAAACTCCTCAGTTTAACCTGACTTGCTATGTCTTCCCCTTTTCCTACCTTAATTCAATCTCCCTCGAACTCCAATCTAAACTGTTGAAAAATTTTCTCCCTTATTATACTATCCTCTGATTTTAACCCTCCCTCTATTTTCTCAATCCAACATTGTTTAACTAGCCTTTCCTCCTGCATCCCTCTAATCTTCCCCTCATAATTCACTGCCCTTAAACCCCAATCTAGCTTCATTTTCCTACAATCTGTTTCCGTATAAACTATATATCTAGGAGTGCAAAAATCTAATTTTAATACCCAACCTCATATAATCTAGCTGAATTTTTTCTAGTTCCTTTCTCTCCTCCCACCCCCAAATTTCCGCTGCATAAGCCATCACACTTTTTACTAAGCAATTGAATAACATTTTTCTTCTTTGAAAGTCCCCCCCAAATTTACGTTCCCCTAGCCCCCACACCTTCCTTACCGCCACATTTCCCTTCTTAGCTAAATCCTTAACCTGATCCTCGTAATTCCCTTTCCTATTAAACACAAAACCTAAATATTTGAACTTTTCTACCTCCTCTACTACGTTTTTTGCCCATCTCCATGTTTCTTTCTTACTTTTTCTAGTTTTATTAAATACTAATACTTTCGTTTTCTCCCAACTCAGTATCAACTTTTTTCTTTTCAGAAATTTCCTCATTATGTTCATCATGCATAAAATTGCTTCTCTGTTTTTTGCCAATAGTACAATGTCGTCTGCGTAGGCTAGTGACCATATCCTCTTGTTTCTGATTTTTACACCACCTATGTTGTTTTTTCTCCAGTTCTTTTTCCATTTCACTAATATACAGGGTGTTCGAAATGTTCTGGACCCCCCACTTATAACATAAAGTAAGCATTTTGGAAAAAAATGTTAAATACAAAAGTTGTTAAGTTTTGAAGGTTGAACTAAATGATGACCTTGGATTTGTTATTGGTTATCATTTTCAAGGTCATTTAAAGGTCATCTTCAGTTTTTTAAATAGGGACCCCTATTTTTTATTTCAGATTCTGAAAGAGCACAAAATTTTACATCTGGATATGTACCCACGTTATGGCTCAAAATGACCTACAGAGGTCATTTAGTGGTTAAATGATTATTTAGTAGCAGAAAGCCAAGAAATCCCGATTATTAAGAACTTTGAGCGTATCTGACCAATACTAAAGTAATTTGATTTTGCAAGACAAACTTTATGGTGGCGTTAATTTGACATTGCCCTTGATTTTCAAGGTCATTTGAAGGTTAACATTCGTTTTCCAAATTAAGCCTCCTAGTTGTAATTCTCCATTTTGCACCATCGCTAAATTCTGCATTAGGATTGTAGAAGGTGTAATTGACACTGGCTTAAAATAAGCCTTAGGCCAGACAACCACATAACTCGGGCGAGAAAATGATAAATAAAAAATGTCTAATCAAAATAAGCCTTAGGCCCAACAACTACATACCTCGGGGGGGAAAATGATAAATAAAAAAATGTCTAATCAAAATAAGCCTTAGGCCCAACAACTACATACCTCGGGGGAGAAAATGATAAATAAAAAAATGTCTAATCAAAATAAGCCTTAGGCCCAACAACTACATACCTCGGGGGGGAAAATGATAAATAAAAAAATGTCTAATCAAAATAAGCCTTAGGCCCAACAACTACATACCTCGGGGGAGAAATGATAAATAAAAAAATGTCTAATCAAAATGAGCCTTATTGCTCAGGCACGGGAGGTACAACTAATTAACCCTTTAACGCGCAAAATGGGAAATTGGGACGCAAAACTTCAAGCCCACTACGCTGTTAGAAAAAAATATCTGTTTTTGTTCAAACTCCTTTATAAGGGGTTTTTGGTGATGCTCTTTCAGAATCTGGCACTTATTTTGTAAAAAAAAGTCAAAATCATAATTATTTTTGCATTTAAAAAAAAAAGTCATGAATTTTTAACGTTTTTTTTTTTTTAAATCGATTTTGACTAACGTTGCTGTATTCAAATAAGCAAAGTACTGCCAAAAATCGAGTCCTCGAACTCCAAAGTTTTCAAAACACTGGTAGGGAACCTTTTTTTTCTTTTAGTTTTTCCAAAATGGCGGTTTTTGTGAAACAGCATAATGTTAAATTTCATGATTTTTTTTCTTGAGAAGTTTGAACCTTACGAAAAAAAGTTATATAACAAAAAATGTTTAAAATCATTCAATAAACATGTATGAATTTTTTTAAAAATTTTGGAGCCATTTTAGAATTTTTCAAAAATAGTGAATTTTGAAAATTTTGAAATTTACCCGAATACTTCTGGAAAAATTCATGCGTATTCTTTTAATGATTTTATGCACTTTTTGTTTAATAATTTTTTTTATAAGGCTCATATTTTTCGAGAAATAAATTGTCAAAGTATTTTTATTAGAAAAAAAATCATGAAATTTAACATTATGCTGTTTCACAAAAACCGCCATTTTGGAAAAACTAAAAGAAAAAAAAAGGTTCCCTACCAGTGTTTTGAAAACTTTGGAGTTCGAGGACTCGATTTTTGGCAGTACTTTGCTTATTTGAATACAGCAACGTTAGTCAAAATCGATTTAAAAAAAAAAAACGTTAAAAATTCATGACTTTTTTTTTTTAATGCAAAATAATTATGATTTTAACTTTTTTTTTACAAAATAAGTGCCAGATTCTGAAAGAGCATCACCAAAAACCCCTTATAAAGGAGTTTGAACAAAAACAAATATTTTTTTCTAACAGCGTAGTGGGCTTGAAGTTTTGCGTCCCAATTTCCCATTTTGCGCGTTAATGGGTTAAGGTAACATCATGGGTGATCCAGCCAACTAAGGCAAGACCATCGGCGGCCCAGCCTACTAAGACAAGAACACTAGCGGCCCAGTCAGCTAAGGCAGGACTATCGGCGGCCCAGCTAACTAAATCAAGACAGTGGACTATTCGCCCAAACTGAATTTTTTTAAAATGTCGTTGACAGGAACTTTTTACAACAACTGTTCAAATTGTTGCCCATTAACAGTTTGGCAATGTGCTAACCGATTGTAAAAGGCTGTAACAACATTTCGCAAGATTTGCTGAGGTATCAAGTCTATTTCATCAGTGATTCTTTGGCGTAATTCATCCAAGTCACGTGGTTTTATAACATAAACTTTATCCTTCAAGTATCCCCAAAGGAAGTAATCAGGAGGCGTTAGGTCTGGGGACCGAAGTGGCCATTCAATTGTACCTCTCCGCCCAATCCATCTATCATGAAATGTTGCATCTAAATATCGGCAAACATGAATACCGTAGTGTGCAGGAGCACCATCCTGTTGGAAGTAAATTTCGTCCAGATTTCCACCCGTTAAATTCCGTATAGCAGGTATAATTTGGTCTCGAAGCATGTTTTCATACATTGCAGCATTTAAATTACCTTCAATAAAGAAAGGGCCAAGTACTCTTCCATTAAATATGCCAGCTCAAACATTTACTTTTCAGGATGTTGCGTGTGGTCCGCTCTCATCCAATGTGGATTGATGTTACTCCAGTATCGACAATTATGTCTGTTCACTGTTCCGCTTAACTCAAACGTGGCTTTATCAGAGAAAACAATGTTATTGAGGAGCAAAGGATCATCAGATATCATTTGCATCATTACATCACAAAACTCTACCCTTCTATCAAAATCATCTTCAGATAATTCCTGTACCAACTTTAATTTGAAAGGATGCCATTTGTTGAGTTTCAAAATTTTGTGCACAGATGCAGCTCCCATTTCATGCTGTTGTGCACAACGTCTGATGCTGCAATGGGGGTCCTCAATAAATGATTGTAATACGTCTAAGCTCTTTTCATCATTAGACGATGATTTGGATCTACCTGATTTAGGACGATCTTTAATACCACCTGTCTCTTCAAAACGTCTAATTGTACGAATTACGGTACTTTTTGAAATAGGGTTGTTTTCTTCAACTCTGAATGTTTCATTGAATAAACGCTGTACCTGTTTGTAACCTCTCTCTTGATCACCCCACCCTCGCATCATCAACAAAGATATTCTTTCTCGTTCAGTAAGATGTGCCATTTTTCACTACGATTAAAAGTACAATTATTGAAAATTAATACAATTATCTGAATTTCGAAGTAAGAGAACTTCACTTAACTCTTGAAAACAGAAAAGTAAATAGGAGTAAACAATTGTTAATTAACAATTATAAATGAACTGATTCCTAAAAAGAATAGTTAGCAAAATCTTCTAAGGTACAAGTACCGATCCTGAAAATGCTATGAATCATGCGTAGAAACTCGTAACCCTTGCAAAAAATTATTGCAATAAAAACTGTTCGTGTAAAACGGTTAGATTATTTTGCTTTTGAAATTAATAACCCCCAAGTGTCCTATGTAGATCATTTCGAGCCATGACGTGGATATTGTACATATCTCCAGACCTAAAATTTAATGCTCCTCCAGAATCCGGAATACAAAATGAGTCCCTTTTTAATAAGCTGAAGATAACTTTCAAATGACCTTAAAAATGAAGGCCAATTTTAAAGTAACCATAAAGTTCGTCCTAGAAAATCAAATTATGTACTTTAGTATTAAAGTACGAAATTTTTTTTTTCTTTTCGTCAAATACACCCAGAGTTCTTAATAATCGGGATTTCTTGGCTTTCTGCTACTAAATAATCATTTAACCACTAAATGACCTCTGTAGGTCATTTTGAGCCATAACGTGGATACATATCCAGATGTAAAATTTTGTGCTCTTTCAGAATCTGAAATAAAAAATAGGGGTCCCTATTTAAAAAACTGAAGATGACCTTTAAATGACCTTGAAAATGATAACCAATAACAAATCCAAGGTCATCATTTAGTTCAACCTTCAAAACTTAACAACTTTTGTATTTAACATTTTTTTCCAAAATGCTTACTTTATGTTATAAGTGGGGGGTCCGGAACATTTCGAACACCCTGTATATTTTTATTACGTATTTTTGTTACGAATCAAAAATACGTATACAAATTACGTATGAAATGTTCGTAACACAGCGTACGAATTCGTGTGGTATTTTTGATACGTACTTTTTTAATCTTCATTTATTTCTATGTTATTTAAAAAAAAGAAATTAGTTTGTAGCCTGCTATTCTGCCAATTATGGGGATTATCATATCTATGATAACACTCAAACTGGGGGAATGAGCTTAAAAATGATTATTTTATCCATATTAAAAATAAGATCACGTACCAAAATTATGTAACAAAATAAGGTAACAATAATACGTATAAAAGTTACGTAGAAAAGTTACGTATTTTTGTTACATAATTTTTTCATAAAAGTTACGTATTTTTTGAGTGTTATCATAGATATGATAATCCCCATAATTGGCAGAATAGCAGGCTACAAACTAATTTCTTTTTTTTAAATAACATAGAAATAAATGAAGATGAAAAAAGTACGTATCAAAAATACCACACAAATTCGTAATTTGTATACATATTTTTGATTCGTAACAAAAATACATAATAAAAATACATATTTCTTTTCAATAGGGTGGATTGGTTAATAGATTTGCTTGATTCTCCGATACCTAGACTCGCTGATATGACTTTCAGCCCAAGTGACTACGAGACATTTGGCGATAAATAGGTCGATTTTACGATTATTTTAAATATGGTTTTAACATATTTAAAATATTGTTTTTTAGGCAATTTCATAAAATTAAAAATTAGAAGAATAAAAAATACCACTATATTTTTCATGCAATTCTAAATCAATAATATTTTTAGTAATTTTTAAAAAATTGAAGAATTTAAAAATGTTTAAATATTAGCGACTTTTTTCCTTAGAAACTATGCGTTTAGTCAAATAGAGTTAAAGACACTTTTGATCCAAAATTTTGTACTCTTTCCGAATCCGGTGTAATCAATAGGGGTTCCCATTTGAAAAAACAAAGTTAAGCTTGAAATGATACTTAAGGTTATGGTCAAAGTCGTGGTCATTATCACCGTCGAATAACCAAGAAAAAATCCTATATCTTTTGTTTTAAGCTTTTTCTCCTAAAATACAATCCCGCCAAGTTATTTTGCCGTTCCGGTACTTTTGGCCCAACCTGTATAGCCCTATTGAAAAATAATAAACGTAAGTTATTACGTAAGATCTTACGTAAAATTTTTCAATGGGTACATATCGACGCCCTGTACGAAGAAAATACACTGTCTGCATTTTGGGGACGAAGAAAATCTCCTCATCTGATTTTCCGACGAAAACTATCCTCTTTAGAACTTTTGCGGCGAAAAATATCCTTTCTTGCATTTTTGTGGCGAAGAACATCTTCTTGAACGATTTTGCGACGAATACTATCCCCTCTAGTATTTTTACGACGAAGACAATCTCCTTTGCTGATTTTCCGACGGAAACTATCCTTTTTAGAACATTTGCGGCGAAAACTATCCTTTCTAGTAATTTTGCGGCAAAAACTAGCCTGCCTTGTACTTTTGCGGCGAAGAAAATTTTCTTGAACGATTTTGCAGCAAATACTGTCGTCTCTGGCGTTTTTGCGCTTTATTGAAATAAAATAAACGAAGTAAAATCGCTGGTATACTAATAATTGGCTAATGGTTTAGTTAACGAATAAGCCAAAAATAAGCCATGAATAAACCAACGGTTGTAGAAAACTAGAATACGTTTTACTGTAATTGCATTTTAGATATTTTAATAATTACGTTTAACATTAAATTGTATAAAAAAAAAGTGTAACACAAAACGTAAAATAAAATAATTTGTTTAAATAAATGCACCCTCGATTAAAAAGTATAGGATAGTATTGGTAGAGAATTGTTTTATAAGATTGTAGGAGATCTTTTTCGTCAGAAAAATCAGCGAGGGGATTATTTTCGTCGCAATAGTGTAGGAGGTCGGAAAAATCAGCGAGGGGATTATATTCGGCGCAAATTTTGGAAGGGATTTTCTTCGCCGCAAAACTGAAAAGAGATTTTCTTCGTAGGAGGCGTCGATATATTGCTTATTCGTAACAAAGCTAGCGTTCACAAGGTAAACGATACCTTTGTTACAAGATTATCCTTGTTGATTTCTTTATACGATTGGTCTATAGGAGAAAATTGTTGAACTTTTAAATATCTGGTAAAAAGAAAGTTAAGAGAAAATATTGTCTTTTTTGAATGAATATCTTTATTCGCTTACAATTATTTGTCTTGTACAGAGTATATATTCCCTTCGAGTCTTTTATTTCTTTTAAGAACTTGTCAAGTAACTTTCTTTACTCTAGATACTTGTGTTACGTCGTAAAAAGAAGTAAATATTGTAACATTCGGGTCTCTATGCTTATTCTTCCTAGCTGCAAATAGGCTCAGTACGCCTATTTTAAGTTTACTTTGTCCCTTTTTCTAGACTTTGCTTAAAACGCAAATCTAGACTAACTTTAATAGAGCTCAAAACGCTCAGTACCCCTCTATAATTAATTGCTCAACACGCAATTAAACATAGCTAAACTATTATTGTTAATCTCGAATACAATTCTAAAGGTGTATTTTATTAATTTAAATCAACTCGCCTTTAATAGTAATTCTTAACAATTTATTAAACAAAAAAATAATCTATATCATACATATTTTATCGACAGATCTGATCACGCATTACTTCGCTCGAGTTTTTACGCTGTAACAATGAATAAAGAAGAACATTTGAAATTATTATAATGTATTTTGAAATTCCGAAACTTAATCTAATTGTCTACAAAAATTCGAATTAATCGGATCAAGCGATCAAACGTAGCATAACTACCATATTCTTACGCGGCGCGGTAGAGTTCAACTATATGCGCTCAATGCGCGCGTACAATCCCCTTTGGAAGAGGCTCGGCTCAGCTCGCCGAGTGAACTGCCCGAATTCGTGCGGAGCGCGACTTTTAATTGTCGCGATCGCGCTTGGATATGGGCGGAGAAAGTGTTCGGTAGGAGAGAGTGCCGAGTGGGAGATAGCGCTCGGAGAGGGGACGCCTCGGAGCACACTCTCTCGCCGATACAAGTAAATAGTGAAAGTAAAAAAGTAAATAACAAGTAAATAAGTGAGAGAAATAAGTGTAAAATAATAAGAAGTTGGAAAATGAGAGAAATAAGTGCATAATAATAAAAAGCCGATAATGAATAAAAATAATAAACACGATTCCTTTTACGACGTACCAAAATTTCTATGTGCACCTTTAAGGGACTATACTAGTTTGAACGCTGAAAATCTAAGTGATTTTTGGGAAATATTTAAAAAATAAGTTCTCAATAAAATGATCTAAATTTTTAGGAAGTACTTGCTATATTTAATCTACATGTTTAATTTTTTTTGTATATAAATATTGATAAATACAAAAGTTATTAACTATTTTTTGAGGCACCAAAAAAATAGTCTCAACTACTGCCACGACTCCGGCCGAATGAGTACCTGAAACAAAAATGAAAAGAATGATTATTAAATCAGAAGATATTTTGTATACAATGAACTAGGATTTTTGAAAAATATCGAAAACTAACAAAATGGCGTAGCTGTAAAAAAAGGAACATTTTTTCTGCTAAAAAAATGGTCGTTTTTTTTTGTCAAATTAACAATTAATAAGCAACCAACAATGTAATCCTAGTTCATTCTAGAACAAAAATATTCAAGAATACTCAGTTAAAATTTTAATTTAATCGGATAATTGCTCTTTAAGGACGTTGTCGCGGATCAGTCGTGCGCAACTTAAACTTCATTTGCATTAGTACCAGTGTATATGGCAAAAGAAGAATAGGTTGAGCACTACTGCAGGCATTCTCTCCGTTTTCTATGCGCAGAAGTACAAAAGTTATCTTCTGCGCAGCCTCGGGCGATCCGGCAACAGCGTCTTGAGCGTCCGCAATATACATATATACAAATTTATATACGCATAGCGCACAGACACATGCTCCGTGATGCTGCCGCACTATTTGATGCGTGCGACATTGTCAAATCGCCATCGTCGTCCTCCTCCGGCGCTTGCGGTAGACTAAAAGATTCCTACTTTAAGCGCTTGCCATTAAAAAACGAATACGGATTCCCCATATTTACTTAAGTATATCTTGTTTCTTATATCATCAAATACTCTAATATAATTTTTTAAAAGTATTACAAAATAATTGCGCTCGCAGTTCAAAAAAATGGTCTGTAACACGAGCTTCGTCCTATGCTTCCCATGTTAAATGATGCAAATTTAAAGTACAATTTTAACTTTTTTAATGCCGCTTGCTATATTGAAATTTTGCGGAATTATAAAGGATAATTTAATGAACATTTTGTGTTAATTTGAGACAAATTCGAAGATAACTGATTTTTACGACAACGTCCTTAAGCTACGCTGACAGTGTTACGTCATGAAAAAGGGATCACAAAGAGTAAATATAAAAGGGAAATTGTTCTTTTTTACGACGTACCAAAATTAAAAATAACGAGTATGAGTTTAAAAATTTTACGAATATTGCGTCCAGTACCTTTACGAAAATCAAGGCATCCGTACATTCGGAAGAGCGAAACGCTTCATTTTTACGACAGCAAGTGGCGCAGGAGAACCGGTCTTTTAAAAGTGAGAAGATGATCACGTAAACCGCCCTACCTCAATTTTTAAATGCAAGACCCAAAGACAGGGAGAAAAATTGATTAACGAAAAACACATAAAACTATGACAAGATTTATGAGTGATGCCGGACTTTCAAAAAGTGAGAAGCATTATTACACTAGAAGTCAAGTGGCGGAAAGGGGACCAGTCAAATAAATGCCGAATTCGACGCAGGAGAAAACACTCGCTTTATGACTAAAGATGCGAGACCCGAGAACAGACTATGAAAAACTCATAAAACCAATATGTAAATTATCGGACTATTAAATCGAAGACGGTCTACAAAGGAGTCCAACACTAACAAATTCACTTGTGTTGCCCAAATAGGCAGTGACAGGCCTTTGGCGATTGCTCCATACAGGGATTTTAGCGCGGCGCGGAAGCACACGCACATTAATAAAGACAATAAATCCATCAACAAAAAGAGCAAACGGCAGTAAAACTTCTAGAAAATATATTTTTTAAGCCTCACTTTCGAATTAACAAAAATTATTTCGTTAGATGAATCCACGAAAATATGAGAAATTACCGATTGGAGGAGATCAAAATTGGGGATAAAAACCCCTGCTAAAGCATAGCCAGCAGTTCAGTCGTCACATCTCCGCACTATCTTCACGTCACTCTGCAGAAAAGTACGTCCGCCCTCGGACCGATTATGTAAGAGAAGCTTGGCCGAACAAAGGCTGAAACTACACGACGACAAGGAATAACAGCAGGGACTCTAACACCAGGCCCAACGGCTGAACCACCGACGCACAGCAAGGAGGGCTGTTATTCCACCAAACAACAATGGAGAGAGAAAAAGTATCGAGGTCCACTGCGCTGACACGCGCCGACCCAACGGAGAGAGAGAGAGACACAACCAGAGCCGCACAGAGGTCCGCAGCGCTGACCTGCCTCGACCCACGAGAGAGAGAACGAGAGACAATTATTGAGATCTTTTTAAATAAGCGTTTATGCGAAAATTGTATTATTTTGTAATTCCATTCTATAATTTATTATTAAAGAAAAAATCAAAAATAATTATTGGATGAATCATTTTCTAAAATCCCGATAAATTTAACTTATAATTCCTTGCACCTGGACGTAACACAGTAAATTCAAAAAATGTCGTTTCGGGAAAAACGCGTTTAAAGATTTGACATACGATTATTGCAATATAAAATTATATTTACCAGAGAAACTGCTAATCTGATATACCGGGCCCATACAATGCACCATCTTCTTCTTCAAAAAGAGCCGGCTGAGAGGCTAATGCTTGTCTCCGAGCTGTTCGTCCCTCTTTTGTGGATGCTTCGTGACGTATCGCCGCCTGGTAAATCCGGTTGTCATCTCACTGTGTGGCATATTAATTGGCAGTAGAGCCAACAATTACACCCATTAATTGCATCATTTGCAAAACACCATTAAATCCATCATTAAATATGGAAACGGCAAGATAATTAGCGAGCTCGATTGTTTTCATTCCGCTGTGAAGGTGCTTTGGGGCAAAGTGCCACAGTAATCCATTATAACTTTCGTTATTATTTTGCGTGTTTCCTCCTTTGCATCGATCTAATAATTCCTTTGAACTTAAATCTGTATAAATGGGCTTCAAAGCTTCAGAACCTAATGCCCCGAAACCCCGCCCATCGGCAGTTGAGCTGTTTATACCTGCGAGCGGCGGCGAATAGTTGCTCTTTAGAACGCTGCCTTTCAAAAGTATTCAATATACGACCTTGAAATTATCACAGAATATTCTTGAAACTATAAACTATCGATTAAGGCAAAAAAAAAATTCGATATTTTCAAAGTGTCAAACTAGTATAGCCCCTTAAGGACGTTGTCGTAAAAATCACTTATCTTCGAATTTGTCTCAAATTAACGCAAAATGTTCATTAAATTATCCTTTATAATTCCGCAAAATTTCAATATAGCAAGCGGCATTAAAAAGTTAAAATTGTACTTTAAAGTTGCATCATTTAACATGGGAAGCATAGGACGAAGCTCGTGTTACAGACCATTTTTTTGAACTGCGAGCGCAATTATTTTGTAATACTTTTAAAAAATTATATTAGAGTATTTGATGATATAAGAAACAAGATATACTTAAGTAAATATGGGGAATCCGTATTCGTTTTTTAATGGCAAGCGTTTAAAGTAGGAATCTTTTAGTCTACCGCAAGCGCCGGAGGAGGACGACGATGGCGATTTGACAATGTCGCACGCATCAAGTAGTGCGGCAGCATCACGGAGCATGTGTCTGTGCGCTATGCGTATATAAATTTGTATATATGTATATTGCGGACGCTCAAGACGCTGTTGCCGGATCGCCCGAGGCTGCGCAGAAGATAACTTTTGTACTTCTGCGCATAGAAAACGGAGAGAATGCGTGCAGTAGTGCTCAACCTATTCTTCTTTTGCCATATACACTGGTACTAATGCAAATGAAGTTTAAGTTGCGCACGACTGATCCGCGACAACGTCCTTAAGGAAGTGTAAAATGTAATCAGAGGGAGGAAGAGAGAGAGAGAGAGAGCGGAAGCGCTGCTACCTGCCGGGACCGGCCGACCCGATCCGTCACATCTACAAGTTACAAGGAGATTGTACGACGATTATATATCATTGTAATTCCACTTAAAGTTTTAATCATTAAAATTTATAACCTTTGAAATTGCGTGAATCGTGTTTATTTGTTTTTCCGAATAAATTTAGCCTATACTCCTTATCCTGGATGTAACACTTGTATGTTCAAAATTATTCTCCTATGGACCCTTTGTATAAAGAAATGAACAAGGAAAGCATTCAGCTGGTATTTTGTACAAAAAATCACTTGCCTAATAAATATACGTATCTATGTAGATAATCCATAATATATTACTTTCCACCTACAGGTATTATCTTAACTGGATGCTGATCCAATTTTGCATTTTATAATTTTATTTTCATTTTGAAAGTTGTTCTAATGTCGCTGTTGAATGGCCAATTCAAATTGACGATTTTTTCTTCCTCTACGACTGATGAAATATTCAAAACTTTTCCTTCTACTAGCCAGTTCAAATATCTAATGTTGCGTCAAGGATTTGTTATAAAATAGCTCGGTTTCATTTACGAATTCCACTAAAATGCACGAATCGTTGCTCACCATAATAATTTTTTAACTCAATCTCCCAGCTTGAGTGTTATTATCCGCATAGTAGTACATAAAATGTACCTTATCTATGAATATGAATTGATTTTTCTTAAATTTATATTTACTAATACTATAATCGAATTACGTAGTCGAATTACATAACTGAATTACGTAATAAAATGTTCGAATATATTATGCAATGAATTAGGTGATTACTACATTCAACTACGTAATACAGTCACGTAATGCAATTAAATATTTATTTTAAATAGAGTCTTGTAAATTAGTTGCGTGTTCGTAATGAAAGATAAATTTTAAATCCGCTTGGATCGTATACTCGTTTTTATTCCTTGTTACTTTGCGGAGTGTAGAGTCCGTTTTACAATTGTTTACAATTTTTTCAATAGAAAATAAAAAATACCATCACTTTTTTAAGAGAGGATATAATAATCTAATAAATAATAATATATAATAATAATAATTTTATAATCACAATAAATGTACGTAGATATAAATATACAGTATCAAGTTTTTACATTTTTGAACAGTGCATATGACAAATTTGAAATAGTTCTGAAATATTTAATTTTATTTACATATTAAATATATACTGTCAGCCACAAATATTTTTTTAAAAATATTTCTAATATATATTAACAATGAATTATCGGGTCATTAAAATTTATGATACAGATGAATTTAACAGAATTTCTGTAGGTATAAAAGTTGCACAATCAATGGAAGTGAAAGAATCTGGCAAGTATTTTTTTTTTTTAAATTTGAAGTTTTATACTTTGAAGGCAATTGAAAGTTTAAATATGTACAATAAATTTCAAACTTCTGCATTTTTTGAAAATTGTAAATAATTTAATCTGATTTTTAAATATTCATTCATGCGTGTTTGTTATTTTTTTTTATATTTTGGTTCTAATATGAAAAATGCTCAGTGTGATCTTATGTGCTGTATAAGAGTAGTTACTACTGAAATTTTTAGGTGTAACTTTTAAAATCAAAGCAACAATTTAATCCTTTAAATATATAGATTTTTTTTATTTTCAAATATACTATTTGATATTAATATTCTAGTACTCAGGATATGATGTATATTATGATGATCAAAATTATATTATACAATCTATTACCAATTCATGTTAATATAAATTCTCGAACTCGAGATCTCACCTGATACATTTTTTTTAAGTTTTAAGGCTTTAAACGGTTCTACAGTACATGTTTTCCAATGTCCCATCAGCATGATAACACTAAAAGGCATAGTGAAATATAAGAAAGATATTATTTAAAGAATATAGTTATAGTGCAACTTTAATTTTAAAAATATTATAAGATTTTGGCTTGAGATCTTTGATAAGATCTCATCTGAGAACTTACTTGAGATTTATAATAATAATTATATATCAGAAAAAAAATACACAAAGTAATTTCTAGAAAAGTACATTCACTTAGCTGTAAA
>JACCID010000628.1:0-22102 GCA_018906775.1 Sycophila sp. Sp_5
CTTGCTCAGTGTTTGCTCAAAAGCGGCGCAGTCGGTTACTATCTTGAACTCGCCATGTTGCAGGTAAGTGCTGAACTTCTTTAGCGATTCTATAACTGCCAGCATCTCCAATTCGTAGCTGTGGTATTTCATCTGTGTTGGGGTCGTCTTTTTGCTGAAATAGTAAACTGGGTGCATCTGTCCGTCTTCCTCGTTGCGTTGCATCAATATTGCGCCAAATCCATCTTTAGATGCATCCGTGTGTAATTCAGTCTCTCTATCTTGGCAGAATAACTGTAGGACAGGCTCCTTGGTTAACCTATCTTTCATGCGTTGACGCTTCTCTTTGTTCTCTGCCCATGACAAATTTTGCGTCTTTCTTTAGGAGGTCACTCAGCGGCTTGGCAATTCTGGCATAATCTTTCACAAATTTCCTAAAGTATCCGGCTAATCCTAAAAATCTCTGTATTTTCTTGGTAGAGTCTGGCTCTGGATAGTTGGCTACGGCTTCGCTCTTCCTCGTCGATGGCTTAATTGTCCCATTCTCGACAATATGGCCTAAGAATTCAATTTTTGTTTTTAATAGTTGACATTTTTTCCAATTAATATTTATTCCGTGGTCTGCGGCAATTGTAAGCACTTCTTCCAGTATCTCTACTGCTTCTTCCTCGTTATCGGCTAGAATAACAAAGTCGTCGAAATAAATAATTATTTTCTTTGTTCTTATTAGATCAAAGAATATACTGTTCAAAAATCTCAAAATAACGGATGGTGATGTACAAAATCTAAATGGCATCCTGCAAAACTCGAATTGTCCTGTCGGAATAACAAACGATAGATATTTACGGCTGTTCTCTTCGACTGTAACGTGGAAAAATCCATCTTTCATATCTAATGTTATGTAGACTTTTGTTTTTGCTAATCGGTCCAACGTGTCCTCTATTAGCGGGGCCGGGAAGTGTTCTCTTATAACGTTCTGCTTCAATTTCGTGAAGTCTATGCATACGCGAATATTGCCGTCCTTTTTCCTTGCCACTACGATTGGTGCTGCGAATTCCGATGTACTTTTCCGAATGATTCCGTCTTTTAACCAATCGTCAATTACCGCTTCAACCAGTTGCAGATCTCGTTCGGCTATCCTGCGTGGGTTTTGGCTGATCGGCGTCTCGTCCTTAAGTCTTACCTTCATTTCCACTGGCGACTTCTTAATGCCTGTAGGTTTATAATTCTTAACGATCTTTTTAATTTTCTCTTGGTACTTCCTGTCAATATCCTCGAACAATTCCGCGTGCTCTTCTTTCTCGACTGTTATCATTCGAACGTAGTTTTCCCCAGGGATTACTAACGTGTCGTCTTGAAGTAGATGGATGACGGCATGCTCGCGCAATTCGTTTCCAATAATTACGTCGTCTTGAATGCAGTTTTCGGGTACTATCTTGAATACTAGTGGATATTCAACTCCGTCTATTCTCGTGGTAGCGTTCGTGCGGCCGATTGAGTTGAAGTGCTTGCCTCCAGCTCCAATCATGGTGTCTTCCGTCGGGTCTATTTTCAAGCCTTCAATTGACTCAAAAACATCTCGTCGCATCAGGTTGCATTGCGAACCGCTATCTATTAAACCTGTAAATTTGTGGCCGTTAATTTCGATTATCTTTTCGCTTATATTTTTCTCGTCACTGCCGATTCTATTGACAGTCCTTTTCTTCTCTGCTTGCTTTGGCTTCTGGCTGTCTCCGTATTTCTTTTCGATTTTCATCTCGTCTTTCTTGTCTGATGGACATTCTGCTGCGATATGCCCAAAGTTTCGGCAATTGAAACATTTCTTGCCCTCGTGCGGGCAATCTCTGCTAAAATGTCCTCGTTCTCCACAATTGTAGCAGTTATTTGTTGCGGAAGAGCTGTTCTGTCTCCTAGCCGGTCCCGTCGTGCCTGCTTTCTTTGTCTTGAAGTTCGTCTGCTGAGGTTGGTTCTTTTTCCTCTCTTCATATCTTTGGAGAATTGTTTTGAGTTCTTCAAGGTTGCTGCAGTTATAAAATGGCAGCTTTACAGAAAATTCTTCCTCGATGCCCTCTATAATAAAGTCCCTCATTGCTGCGTCGTCGATGTTGCCTCTCTTCCCTATCGTTAGCATCTCCTGAATATAAGCGAGCATGGACTCGCTTGATTTCTTCTTCCTCTTTGACAGTAATTCAAAAATTTTTCTGCCGTTAACTTCGTCCTTAAAATCGGCCTCGAGTACTGTCTTAAGCTCGTCCCATGAAATGATGTGTTCATGCCTCTCCAGCCACGTTTTCGCTGCTCCCGTCAGCGACTTTTTGGCGGCTAATAACGTCTCTATTGGAGTCCACTGGTAGTTTGTCGCGATCTCGTTCATGCTACTAATCCATTTATTTACCGACTGAGTGGCGTCTTCACCTGAGAATCTTGGCAACGTATCTTCTATGTCCTTTAGCGTCACTCGCATCGTCGTCTGCAGCGGTCGTCCGATTTGAGCAGCACTGTTCACCATCTGAATGAAGTCTTGCGGCGTCATCATTGATAAATTTAGCATTGGCTGCGTCGGCTGCGTCGTGGGGACCGCTGTGGTGTTCTCATCGTTGTTTAGCATTGCGTTGTCCCGAAGATTCGATGTCGTTGTTGAGCGTTGCGACTGCATCTCGGCTATCGTGCGCTGCGATTCTGCTACAATGTTAGCCAACTGTGCGCGCAATTCATCTGCTTCCTTCCTGGATTCCTCTCGAAATCTATCCACTTCTCTTTGGATTAATTCCTCCGTCGTCATCTTTTTGCTGGTGTCTGAATGAAGCTGCGCCTGCTTGCGCTTCCTTTGAGCCGTCCTCTCAGCCTGCTTCACAGTTACCGAGAGCTTAACTGACCTCGGTGGTTGTCGGCGCGTGGGTACGGCGGGCGTCTCGGGGTTCTCCTCCCCCTCCGTGGCTGCGGCTTGGGGTTGCGGCGCGGGGCCGTCGATTCGGGCCTGGCGTTTTTTCCCGCTCCTCTCCCTTAATTTCCCTGCAAGTCTACACGTGCTTAGCCGTCTGCTACGCACGTGTACTAGCCTGCCTGGGATTACAAGAGAATTCCCAGCTACCTGCGTTCACCTCGCGTCCTTTTTTTATTGCACTCGCAATAAAACTTCCGGGGAATTTCCCTGGGCAACTTTTCTTCGGGTAACGCGTGTATGGGCCTTCTGATGCACACGTGGACCTAATCTGGCGTCCGTTGGAAGTTTCCACGTCTCTCCTTTTTTTTTTTTTCTTCAGCAATGAAAGCTGTCCTAACCGTCAAGCGTCTCTCGGCAAAACACGCATCAGCTTGTTGGCGTCGCGTCGGTTTTTGGCGTCTTGTTAATTGCACCGTTTTCGTCTGTTATTTTTCCGTCTCTCGTTATCTATTTTTCAGCCTATTCGTCTTTTCGTCTTTTCGTCTTTTCGTCTTTTCGTCTTTTCGTCTTTTCGTCTTTTCGTCTTTCCGTCTTTTCGTCTTTTCGTCTTTTCGTCTTTTCGTCTTTTCGTCTTTTCGTCTTTCCGTCTTTCCGTCTTTTGCGTTATTCGTCGTTACGTCATTCGTAATATTTGTACTTCCGTCTTTTAAGTAGCGTACATTTGTTCGTCTTACGTGCTGTCAGTCGTCGTTTTGCCAATGACTCCTGCCGTATTCCGCTGGACTTGCGAATTCCCGATGATGCGTCTTACTGTTGCACTACTGGCCGTCTGCCGTTGCAATGCACGTCGTCTCGTCTTCGTCTTCTTCGGGGGTTGCTCCTCCTTGGTTGCGGCAGTCGTAGTGGCTTCTCAACTCCTCTCAGCACATTTTCTCGGCGTTTAGGCGTCTCACTTTAACTTCTTGCTCGTTCATTTCCGATGGAAAAAAATCCGTATCCCGGACGAGCCCCCAGATTTGTGGGAAATTGGATGTTAACTGGCTCGGAAATGAAACACTCGGTGTAGATAGAATAAAATGAAATGTATTTAAGTTATCTAGCTGTCACAATCATTACATTCTACCTTGAGCGGCGCCTCCGAACTGAGGAGCGTGCCCTCGGCGAGCAGCCCCTTTGCCCTCATCCCCTCCCTTCAGTGGGCCTTAGGGTGCTTCGGGTTTTCCGATATTTGCAATCGGGCTTTTCCGGTGCGCTCTCTCTCTTTCTTTCTCTCTCTCTCCGTTACATTCACTCCCACAGATATCTTTCTTAACATTTTTATAATGTTTCATTAAAACAAAATTATATTATTATTTATAAACTAATATAAAATTTTAAGAAACTTTATGGTGACACTTTTACATCACCTTTAACAGACCTTAATTTCTATGTAGCGTTGCTACCTTTTTTACAGGTACGAAAAATGTAAAATAGTTTCATATCAATATTTTTTTTTCTTCGAATATGCATCCATGTTCGGATAGCTTTATCATTCCTACCGTTAAAATGATTTGGATTTTCAGCCATCATTTTTCTTATTTTCTCAGCTGGTGCAAAATTAGTTTTTCCACTTAAAAAACCTGCAAATTCTTTATAAATTATTTTTATTTCAGCATCCGACCATCGAGTTTTTGAAGTAACACCAATTTCTTTTGGTGAATACTGTAGTCTTTTATTTTTAATCTTTTTTTTGATGACTGAATTAGTCTGAGTGGAAGATACTCTGTCATTTGATGATGGAATATCTCCTAAAATTATAAAAACATATCATAGTCTTTGAATTTATAACTGCAAATCTAGATTTTTAGTTTACATTTTTTCATATTGAAAATATAATCTTTTTATATTAAAAATATATTTCTTTTATATTGGAAATATAAAAGAAGTTTTTAATATAATATATGAATTGAACTGCTAAATATAACTTACTAGTGTATGTTGGATTATGATTTTCTATAGAGTATGCAGTGTCATCAGCACCTAAATTATTAGGATCACATTCACTAATGGAATTAATATTATTCTCTTCATGTTCATCTAAAAATTAAATAAAAATAAAAAACTGAGAAAATGCATTCGGTACATCCATTGAAAATAAGTATTTAAAAAATATATTTGCTTTTATAAATTATTTAGCAATTCTTACCTAACTCACTATCAGTTGCTTCTCCTAATTTTTTTGTTTCTAATGCTTTATTTACAAACTTAAGAAACAGAGGTATGTCTCTTGTGACTATATTTTTTCTATAGTGAGATTTATGGATATCTACATGGTGGCCCATATATGAAGCCAAATCACCTAATTCTGCATCATTCAGATTTAATTCGATACATTTAGTTGCTAAATTTTTTCTAATCCCTGTTGCTCGTAAGAGATTAGGTTTTTCAGCACCACACATTTCTGAAAACCGACACATCAATACATATGCTGAAGGATGTCGAATGTCAGCAAGAGGTGTTTTAGGCAAAGCAAACAGATAAGTATTTTTTGGACTTATATTCATTTGGGGTCTTAGATCAATCAGTTTATTAATACATAATTGAATATCTGGAGGCACTAACAATTTAATATCATTAGCCCATTTTCCTCTTGAATGAATTAATGCAAATTCATCCACCAAATCCTTTATGTCCGTTGGTAAATTATTATAATCTAATTTTTTATCTTTATTAATTTGTTGTCTATTAATATACTCACTTAAATAGATACGTTCTACGTCTCCAGGGCGCCTGCTGTTAAAAACTTGCAATGATGTCAGTGTACTTTTAAGTAAATTTAAATAACTAGATTCGCTAAATTCCTTTGTCAAATTATTGTAATTTGTCTTTCGCATATTAGATAAAAATTTATATAAATTTTTAATATCTTCAGCAGATGGTAATTCAGTTACTTTATCTCTTCGAAATTTACCATGAGATTCTGATACCATTCTTGATAATCTATTTCGGTAATCATTCTCAAAGCATTCCAAGAACTCTTGTGTGGTTTTTCTTATTTCTTGTTGATCGTTTCTTAGGCATAAAACATTTTGAGTCTTTGCAACTTGTTTAACAAGAGTTGCAAGATTTTCTGCTAATGTTGGAAATTTTAAATAATCAGATTCTGTGTCATCTGGATCAGAAGCCATTAATTCTAAAGTTTTAACTACTTTTAAACTTTTAGCAGAAACTAAAATATCTTCAAATTTTTTTTCATTCATTGCTACTTTTAGTCTTCCTAATCTTCGTAATTTTGTACAAATGTTTGTTTTGTGTTGTGCACCTCGTAAATGCTCACAAATTTCATTTCCATACTCTATGAGTAATGGATCGTATTTAATTGCTCTTAGTACTTTATCATTTCTCATTCTAGATAAAATTTGTTTCCGCATTTTAATACTTGCTCTTGCATGGCAATCACACATGTACTGATTACCAAGATATTTTAGATTTCTGCAATTTTTACCTGATATGTCAACACAAGCTGTTATATGTTTTCTACGTTCTACTGCAAGTACTGCAGCCTTACACTTAGGGCAGGTTACATAATCAGTAACAGATTTTCCTGATAATGTGGGACGTCGAGCAATACGAAATTCTCCTAAAATTTAATTGCATTTTTGAACATACTAATAACATGATAGCAAGAGAAATTCCATAAATAAAAAGCAAAATAAAATTGTTAAGATACTAAAATATTTACCTGTGAATTTTGATTGATCTGAATTATATTTTACATCTCCTGCATATAGCAATTGAACTGCAGGTTCGTTACTATGTTTCCTGAGCAAATGTCGCTTAAGGTGTGACTGATCTTTCCCACAAAAAACACATTGGTGCATTTTTCTTGTTCTTGGACCTTGTGAATCCTTCTGATTAGCAGATGGAATTGTTACTATTTCGTAGTTTGGTGGTTCAGTATTATCAATATGTTTTATAATATTTTCATTAATAGCTCGAGTAATAGAACTACCATTGAGCTCAGCACTAGTATTAGTTTGTGTGTTTATTTGACTACTTTCAGCAGAAATATTTGAAGCACTGAAAACATAATCTGGATCTTCAGACAGCTGATCTGGTAAGGAAACTGTCAGATATTAAAAACCGCATTAAATGTATTACTGTTTTTACAAATTTTTGTGCTTATTTTTATGCTTTTAAGCAAGCCAACAAACCATACCTGATATAGAATAAAATGAATCTTTAACTATTGAAGCTGAGGTCAAACCCTTTCCTGATAAACCAATTGAAGAAACTGAAAATATTTGATACTAGCTAAACTAAGCTTTAATTAAGAATATAATAATTAAGAATATAATTAAGAAAGTTTTTGCAGCTAGCAATTTAAATTATCTCAAAATGTTTCTATTGATAATGAATTGTTCTTTACATTGTACCTGATGATATATTTGGTAATTCAGGATGTGAATAGTCAGATCTTAGCTGTTTCATTAAGGAATCATCACTATCGTATTCCAACTCATCACTATCAATTTCACTTGCTAGTTCTAATTCAAATTCTGATTCAGAATTACTCCCATAATCCTCATCACAAGAAATCTGAGAGTTATCACTGTCAGAACTGAATGAACCATTTTTTACAACATCTGTTTCTTGTTCATTTTCTGTCTCTTGCACTGTATAAATAAAAATTGTATTATTGCACATAAAAATGAAATTTAATAAATTTGGAAAAATATTTACAGTTACATGAATTAATATTACTCATAGCTCCTTTATGAGTTTCAAGAGTATCATTCTCCAACAAGTGGCAATCTTAATATAAATAAATAAAATATTTTATTAAAATCATAAAAAGCAATTTAAAAATTCTGTAGGTAAAAAACTGTGCAGATGTATAATAAATTATATAATAAGATATATTTCCTATATCTCACCTGCAGATAAATTAACTTTCATGTGTTTCAATAATTGCTCTTTTGTTTTTTCTAAATAAAATCGATTATCTATAAAATAAATATATTTTATTAACTATAATATGTTATTTAAAAAAGATTGAAACTAAAAAGTGTTATTTAATTTTAATTAGAATTATTATTAAATATGTTAAATCTTTTTGTTGATTATACTTACAGCTTTGCAACAGAACTGTATTTAAGTCATTACGTACTTCATCTACTTTGTTGTTTATAAATTTATACCTTTCTTTTGGTGTCAAAATAAGAAGTTTTCCTTCGATATCTCGCTCTAAAGAAAACATTGTTTTAATTTATATGGAATTTTTGAAGAAATAGTATTTATTCACTTGATAAACAAATACTTAGTAGACCCGGTCTTTTAATTGTTATCGACAAATTAGAAACGATCACAGTAAATAGGAACAGGAACAGTTCCAGTAAAATACATTTCTAACGCCGTAGCACAGGGTGCTGCAATTACCGACCGACTTAGGCTTAGATCAACCGTGAAATTCCCTTCGCAAGCAAGCGCTAGTTCCGTACTTCGTGTATTAATTAAGGCACTACACCTTCTTTCCGCGTCCTCATCTGAAACCTACCCTATTGAAAATAATTACGTAGTTGAATTACATATTTGAATATCGCAGTTGAATGACGAAATCACGTAATTCGACTACGTAATTCGATTAAGTAATACTTATAAATTTGAAAAAAGTCAATTCGTACTTATGTATAAGGTACATTTTATGTATTACCATATGGATGATAACACTCAAAATGGGAGATTGCGTTAAAAAATTATTACTTAGACAACGTTAGATAGAAGATTAAAAATCTTTAAAATTATAATTTTTTAACTCAATTCCCCGACTTCAGTGTTATGATCCGCATGGTACTACAAAAAATGTACTTTATCTATGAATATGAATTGTTTTTTCTTAAGGGGGCCAGCCTGGGTTAAATTGAAAAAATACACTTTTCAGTATAATAGCTATGAAAATATTATGCATCACTTTTGATTACTGGAACTTTTTACACTTTAAGTGCTGACATAGTTTAAGCTATTTATACACTATTAGGGCCCAAAAAGTGCTCTTTGTCTCTACTATTGTCCCATCAAAAATATCTTAAAGTTTTATTTATTTGTTCACTTGCCGTAGCTTTTTTCCAAGCATGATGGCTACTAATTTACCATTCCATGCTTATATAACTTCTGATAACTTACATCTCAGAAGTAACGGATCACTTTTCTGAAAGAAATAAGAAAAAAATTATTAGAGACACTTATGTGGAAAATATAAATAATCATGTTAAAAAAAGTGAATGCTACGTACATAGCATTCACTTAAACTTATTTTTTTTAAATTCTAATCCGATAGATCTGTGGTGGAACACATACACTATGCTTTTCCAGGATATAGAAGAGGTTTGACGGTTGGATCCAGAAAAGTCCTATGGTAACTGACCTAAAATCATAAAAATACAATATCTGAGAAAAAAGCATTTAAAGTTTTGGGTTTAAAATTATATAAAAAACTATACTTACCATTTTCTATGTTGTTTAAATAAATCTGAGTAGATGGCATTCTCCCAGAGATTTTCTGAAGCTTTCCTACTCAGATTTGGATTCAGGAACGCTCAAGCAATACCTGATTCTGTTAATTGATTTCACTTAATTTTCATGAACTGATGTGTTAGTAGACCAGTTCAGCGGCTTTGAGAGAAAGAGATAGAGAGAGAGTACAACACCATATTTGTTGGTCACAGCTGTGAATTTGAGAGATCAGGAGAGAGAGAAATAAAACGGCGACGGCTGCAGGAGACGACGACCTCCGGGGAACGTTGATGAGCAGAATGTTACCCCAACCTCGTGGCCGAACACGATGTGGCCGCTCAGCTGAGCACGCGACCGCTATCATGTACAGCCCCGCAAAAGAGGCGACGGCGAGGACACTAATAACGGTAATGTACACTACATTATACACGCATAACACTACATACACACACCAACTACACGGACACACGCGGGCAGATCGCGAACACGCGAGGACGCGAGGAGTTGCAAGCGACGGCGGAGATGCGCAAGCTAGCGAGCATGCTCGGCTGGCAGACTCTGAGCGCGGCGGAAGATGGCCCGCGGGCGAGATATACTAATAGTCTACCAGACGTAAAGTTGTCTGCTTCAAAGACGTCATATGTCAGATGCGTCTTGTCATATGCGACTTGTCATATGCGTCTTGTCATATGCGTCTTGACATATGACGTCTCTGAAGCAGACAACTTTACATCTGGTAGATAGTCAATCTATTTCTCTCGACCGCGCGCCATCTTCCGTTGCGCCCAGAGTCTGCCAGCTGAGCAACATGTGCTCGCTAGCTCACGCATCTTTGCCGTCGCTTGCACCTCCTCGCATCCCCGCGTCTTCGCGATCCGCCCGCGTGTGTCCGTGTAGTTGGTGTGTGTGTGTATAATGTAGTGTACATTAGCGTTATTAGTGTCCTCGCCATCGCCTCTGTCGCGGGGCTGTGCTACTCGTGCTCTAAATTCTCCTCGTTACGATACAGCTCAGGCGTTGACGAGTGAAAGTGTAAATAAAGTAAAAACTCTCAAGTTTATTATATCATAAAAACTATGAATGCGAGTCATCATTAAAGGCCCTTTCCTGAGCCTGCTTCTAATTTGGTTCCACGTATTCTAGGCCCATGGAGGACCAAAGTGCGTGGACAAAGCCGATGTTGTGCCACATTGCTATTGCCGGTACAACTATCAATCATTATCTCTCGTTTATTCTCCAGACGAAGACGCGACGTCAACCAAGCATCGTCAGAACGACTTCAGGGTTTCTCATCGCGTTGAAAATTTACAGTTCGACAACGGGGCGCACCTAGACAGCCTCCCCATCGTTCCATCTCTATATATCGCCGCGAGAGGCAACACCTTTGACACTCCCCTCCCTTGAATATATCTAGCTGGAAATCCGTCCATGAACTGGATTCCAGCTGGAAGTTCCAGGTAGATTTCCAGGTGGAAATTCCCGATAGAAATTCCCGATGGCAATTCCAGGTGGAAAATCCCGGTGGAAATTCCCGGTGGAAAATCCAGGTGGAAATTGGTAACTGAATCACATATCTAACACTACCACATAATTAACTCGAGTATTTCATAACGTAATTCGGGTACGTAACTGAATTACGTTGGTTCATTACGTAATTAAATGTTCGAGTTAACTACATGACCATTACGTAATAGAATTACATCATTCCGTTACATAATTAATTTCAATTGAGCCTACTTACGATGTTGTTAAACACAGTATTACCTTGGTATCGAATGCGAACATCACTATTACATTTGAATATGTGTCTCTATTGAAAATCATTACGTAACTAAATTACGTAATTCTATTATGTAATAGCTGCACAATTAACTCAAATATTTATAACGCAATTCAATTGCGTAATTAATTCGAATATTGTATTACGTATTGGAACTGCGTAATTCAGTTAAGTAATCTAATTACGTAATTCAATTACGCAACTTATTTACGCAATTATTTTCAACAGGGATAACAGCAGACATATAACCTATCGTGCCTGTTATAAGATCTATTAGAATCCCATCTGCATACGTGACACTTGAAGGGTCGCGTGAACAATACCATCACGGAATTATGTCGTTGTAATCCGGTCATTTACATTTTTGAGTGACATCTATACATTAACAACGAGTGTCGCCCTGATCCGGTAGTCTAGTGTGAAAGGGTTTCTATTAATTCTTGTTCCGTTAATTAATAACCAGGGTCGACGCAATGCGGTACAATATCGCATAACTGCAGAATTATTTGCTAGTCGGTAAACATTTAACGATAACAAATACATTTTCAAGTGACATCAATACATTAACAATGATTGTAGATCCGATAATGTGTTGTAGTGTGAAAGGGTTGGTTTTCATTGTTATTCCGGTAATTTGTCGATGTAATGCGGTACGATATCGTAAACCTGCTGATTTACTTCTGTCTCGAGACAAAATAACGAGTGTCGCTGTGTCCCGGCCCTACATTATTATCAATTATATCTTCTTTCATTGATATAATTATTTTTTTCAATTTTGTGCGTAAAGATGTAAAAAAAAGTACTTTGCACAATACCGACAGTGTGCAAAAATGTTTTACGTACTGGTGATAGTGTGCAAAAGTACTTCTTTTTTTATGAGATTTTTTAAAAAGCGCACCTCTAGTATTATTAATTATACCTCCACGTTGAACAATCAGAAAAAAACAACAGGAAAGTGTGTGATAATATTACTGAATGTCTGCAAAATGAACCCAGTGATGCTACTAGTAATGTAACAAATACAATTAAAATTAATAATACTACAGAGGCTAATCCCAGCCCTATCGCTAAAAATGACGTTATAAAATCACGTTATAATATGACGTCATTAATAACGTTATTGCTGAGGCTACAATTTTGGACCTTTTTTAACGTTATTCAATAACGTTATTTTCCGATTACAGTAGAAAACTCTATTTTAACGTTATTTTTCGCTATGAAATAACGTAATTTTCAGCTTTGTGGGATATTTGGCTTGAACAATGACGTTATTTCTAGATCTTAAATCAGCGCATAAAATGACGTTATTCGTTAATGAAGTGTACATACGAAGAACGTCATTTTTACCATAAAAAATGTTGTACGGATTATAACGTTATTTCTGCAATATACAGCATGCTTAGTAAATAACGTCATTTTTCCTAGTTTTGTAGTGGTCATTAACGTAATTTTCTTTTGGTCCGCTGAAGCAAAAAATTACGTTATTTTCGCAATGCACGTAGGTCCGTTCTAAAAACGTCATTTTCCAAAATTCAAGGAAGTTTGCACAATGACGTCATTTTTGCAAAGTGAATTCCCTTTGCAGAATAACGTCATCGCACAAGACTATTTTCCGCTATAAAATAACGTTATTTTCAGCATTGTGGGGTATTTTGCTTGAACAATGATGTTATTTCTAGAATTTAAATCCGCACATGAAATGACGTTATTCGTTAATGAAGTGTAGATACGAAGAACGTCATTTTTTCTGTAGAAATGCTGAACGGATTATAACGTAATATACAGCATGCTTAGTAAATAACGTCATTTTTCCTAGTTTTCCTAATTTTTGGGAATTTGACTAAGTCCATCACCTGAAATATTTCTAAGTACTTGAAAAAAATTATTTTTGTAGAACCATGTTTTAACGCGTTTTGGACCATTTCCTGTCGATATAAATTGTCGAATTTCGCGAGTGTTTTGTGAGGTACCACATAAATTTACGTAAATTATATTAAAGCTCACGCATTTTGCTCTTTTTGGTCAGCAATGGCAAAAATAAAAAAAGAAGTTAAATTATGAGTATAAAGTGTGATAAAGATAAAGTGAGCAACGATTTATACATTTTAGTGGAATTCCTAAATGAAACCGAGCCATCTAATAACAAACCTTTAACCAACACTGAATATTTGAACCAGCTAGTAAAAGGAAAATATTTGAATATTTCATCAGTCGTAGAAGAAGAGAAAATCGTCAATTGAATTTGCCATTCAACTGCGACTTTAGTACAGCTTCCAAAATGAAAATAAAATTATAAAATGCAAAATTTGATCAGCATCCAGCTAAAATGATAGCTGTAGGTGTTAAGTAATATACTGTGGATGTGTACACATGTATATATATGTGTATATATATTTTTATTCTTGACAAGTGATTTTTTGTACAAAATACCAGCTGAATACTTTCCTTGTTCATTTTTTTATACGAAGGCTCCATAGGCAACAAATTTTGAACATATAGACTATAGAAAGTCACTCAACAAGCTATAAAAGGGAATACAAGAACCAAAGAAAGAAATTGGATTGACCGTTGTAAATATTTTTATCATCTGGACCCTTCGTATAAAGAAATCAAGAAGGATAATCTTAATTATGTATTCCGTATAAAAATTAGCAAATGATAAAAATATTGACACCGGTCAATATAATTTTTTCTTTTTTGAGTCTTGTATTCCCCTTTACATCTTATCATGTGACTTTCTTTTCTCCAGATATTTATACTTTCAAAAAAGTTCTCTAATGGGCCCATCGGCTAAAAAAATCAACAGGAAAGTCAGTTAGTATTTTGTAAAAAAAAATCACTTGAAACGCTATAAAAGGGAATACAAGACTCAAAAAAAAGAAATTATATTGACCAGTGTCAATTTTTTTAAGATTTACTAATTTTTTGTACGGAATACGAAATTAAGATTATTCTTGTAGATTTCTTTATACAAAGGGTCCAGGTGATAAAAATATTTAAACCGGTCAATCTAATTTCTTTCTTTGTATCTTAAATTCCCTTTTATAGCATATCGATTAACTTTTTTTACAGAATACTAATTGAAGACTTTCTTGCTTGTTTCTTTATATGATGGGATAATAGGAGAAAATCATTGTACCTCTAAATATCTTGAGAAAAGAAAGTTAAGAGAAAATATTCTTTTGTGAGTGAATATCTTTATGCGCTTACAATTATTTGTCTTGTACACATTGTATTTTCCCTTCGAGTCTTAATTATTCCTATTATAACTTGTCAAGTGACTTTCTTTACTCTAGATACTTATATGCTCAAAATTATTCTCCCATGGACCCATCGTATATAGAAATGAACAAGGAAAGCTTACAGTTGGAATTTTGTACAAACAATTACTTGACAAGAGTAAATAAATAAATAAAGATATATATATCCATAATATATTACTTACCATCTACACGTATCATTTTAGCTGGATGATGCTCGAATTTTGTATTTTCTAATTTTGTTTTTTTTTGGAAGCGGTACTAATGCTGCAGTTGAATGGCCAATTCAAATTGATGATTTTCTCTTCCTCTATGACTGATGAAATATTCAAACCTTTTTCTTCTACTAGCCAGTTCAAATATCCAGTGTTGGTTAAAGGTTTGTTATTCGACGGCTCGTTTTCATTTATGGATTCCACTAAAATGCACGTATTGTTAGTCACAGAGCATAATTTATCTTCGTTTTTTATTTTTGCCATTGCTGACTAAAAAGGCAAAATGCAAGAAGACGTGGCACGATCAGATGACATTAATGTAGCTTACGTTAGCTTACCTGATGTCAACGCTTGCCAAATTCATGTGTGTTCGTGCACAAGGCAAGAGATTCAAGAAGCGCAGTATCGCCTCAATTGTATTAGGATCTTCTTAACCTTATACACACCTAATCTTGCTACGTGCTCGCACATACATTAATTACGCGTGTGTTGGTACCACATAAATTCACATAAACTACATTAATGTCATCTAATCGTGATACGTGTTCTTGCATTTTGACTTTTTCGTCAGCAATGAAAAATATGAAAATAAGCCGCATTATGCTCTGTGACTAACGATACGTGCATTTTAGTGGAATCGATAAATGAAAACGAGCCGTCGAATAACAAACCTTTAACCAACACTGGATATTTGAACTGGCTAGTAGAAGAAAAAGGTTTGAATATTTCATCAGTCATAGAGGAAGAGAAAATCATCAATTTGAATTGGCCATTCAACTGCAGCATTAGTACCGCTTCCAAAAAAAAAAAACAAAATTAGAAAATACAAAATTCGAGAATCATCCAGCTAAAATGATACGTGTAGATGGTAAGTAATATATTATGGATATATATATCTTTATTTATTTATTTACTCTTGTCAAGTAATTGTTTGTACAAAATTCCAACTGTAAGCTTTCCTTGTTCATTTCTATATACGATGGGTCCATGGGAGAATAATTTTGAGCATATAAGTATCTAGAGTAAAGAAAGTCACTTGACAAGTTATAATAGGAATACATAAGACTCGAAGGGAAAATACAATGTGTACAAGACAAATAATTGTAAGCGCATCAAGATATTCACTCACAGAAGAATATTTTCTCTTAACTTTCTTTTCTCAAGATATTTAGAGGTACAATGATTTTCTCCTATTGTCCCATCATATAAAGAAACAAGCAAGAAAGTCTTCAATTAGTATTCTGTAAAAAAAGTTAATCGATATGCTATAAAAGGGAATTTAAGATACAAAGAAAGAAATTAGATTGACCGGTGTAAATATTTTTATCACCTGGACCCTTTGTATAAAGAAATCTACAAGAATAATCTTAATTTCGTATTCCGAAATTCGTATTGGGTAAACTCGTTAGAATATTTTCAGATGCAGAACATAAAAATTTTGCTACACATCTGAAAAAAATTTTTGCATGCACTTTACCAACGCGTTGTGTCGAAGAGTGCAACTGATTTAATTCTTATTCCAGAAATTAATAAAAAGTGTCGTCAAAATGCAGTACGACATCGTAAAACAGTAGATTTACTTCATCGTAAGAACACAAATAACAAGAGTCGCTGTATTCCGGCCCAGCATTTATTATCTATAATTTATTCTCGCATTCATATAATTATTTTAGTATATTTTAAATAATTCTTCTGTTGCTAAGAGAATTATGTCGTTGTAATCCGGTCGTTTATATCTTTGCGTGACATCTACACATTAACAATGATTGAGGCACTGATCCGGTACTCTAGTGTGAAAGGATATGTTTTAATTCTTATTCCGGTAATTAATACCGAGTGTCGTCCGAATGCGGTACGATACCATAACCCTGCAGATTTATTACTTCGTGGGACAGAAATAACGACTGTCGCTGTATTGCAGGCGCTCCAATATTATCCATAATTTCTTCTTTCATTGATATGATTATTTTAGTATATATTTAATCAATCTTCTGTTGCTAAGAGAATTATGTCGTTGTAGTCCGGTCATTTACATTTTTGAGTGACATCTATACATACAACGATATTATTCTCTTAGCAAAAGAAGAATGATTATAAATATACTAAAATAATTATATCAATGAAAGAAGAAATTATTGATAATAATGCAGGGCTGGAGTACAGCGACACTCGGTATTTGTGTCCCGTCGAAATAATAAATCTGCAGGGTTACGGTATCATACCGCATTCCGACGACAATCGGCATTAATTACTAAAATAAGAATTAAATCAGATCCCTTTGTACTATAGTATAGTATCATTATCTCACTCTTTGTTAATGTATAGATGTCCGTTAGAAATGTAAATGACCGGACTACAACGACATATTTATCTTACAAAGAGAAGAATGATTAAAAATGAACTAAAATCATTATATCAATGAAAGAATAAATAATTGATAATAATGCAGGCCTGCAATACAGCGAACCTCGTTATTTGCGTCCCAACGAAGTAATAAATCTGCAGGGCTACGGCATCGTACCGCATTTCGACGACACTCCGTATTAATTACCGGAATAAGAATTAAATCATATCCTTTCACACTAGAGTACCGTACCACTATCTCACGCTACACATTAACAATGAGTGAGGCACTGATCCGGTACTCTAGTGTGAAAGGACATGTTTTAATTCTTATTCCGGTAATTAATACCGAGTGTCGTCCGAATGCGGTAGAATACCGTAACCCTGCAGATTTACTTTTTCGTCCGGACAGAAATAACAAGTGTCGTTGTATTGCAGTTCGCATGATTATCAATTATTTATTCTTTCATTGATATAATGATTTTAGTTCATTTTAAATCATTCTTCTGTTGGTAAGAGAAATATGTCGTTGTAATCCGGTCATTTTCACTTTTAAGTGGCATCTATACATGAACAGTGAGTGAGATAGTGACAGGGTACCCTAGTGTGAAAGGATCTTATTTAATTCTTATTCCGGTAATTAATACCGAGTGTCGTCTAAATGCGGTACGATACCGTAGTCCTGCAGATTTATTACTTCGTTGGGATACAAATAACGAGTGTCGCTGTATTGCAGGTCTCAATATTATCAGATAATTATTCTCTTATTGATCTTATGATTTTAGTTCATTTTAAATCATTCTTATGTTGGTAAGAGAATTATGTCGTTGTAATCCGGTCATTTACACTTTTAAGTGACATCTATCCATTAACAATGAGTGAGATAGTGATAGCGTACCGTACTGTGAAAGGTTCTGATTTAATTCTTATTCCGGTAATTAATACCGAGTGTCGTCGAAATGCGGTACGATGCCGTAGCCCTGCAGATTTATTACATCGTCGGGACACAAATAACGAGTGTCGCTGTATTGCAGGCCTGCATTATTATCAATTATTTATCCTTTCATTGATATAATTATTTTAGTTCAATTTAAGTCATTCTTCTGTTAGTAAGAGAAACATGTCGTTGTAATCCGGTCATTTCACTTGTAAGTGGCATCTATACACTAACAATGAGTGAGATAATGATAGTATACTCTATTACAAAGAGATCAGATTTAATTCTTATTTTAGTAATTAATGCCGATTGTCGCCAAATGCGGTACGATGCCGTAGCCCTGCAGATTTATTACTTCATCGGGACACAAATAACGAGTGTCGCTGTATTGCAGGCCTGCATTATTATCAATTATTTATTCTCTCATTGATATTATGATTTTAGTTCATTTTAAATCATTCTTAGGTTGGTAGAGAAACATGTCGTTGTAATCCGGTCATTTTCACTTTTAAGTGACATCTATCCATTAACAATGAGTGAGATAATGATACTATACTCTAGTACAAAGAGATCTGATTTAATTCTCATTTTAGTAATTAATGCCAATTGTCGTCGGAATGCGGTACGATACCGTAGCCCTGCACATTTATTACTTCGTCGGGACACAAATAACGAGTGTCGCTGTATTGCAGGCCTGCATTATTATCAATTATTTATTCTCTCATTAATATTATGATTTTAGTTCATTTTAAATCATTCTTATGTTGCTAAGAGAAATATGTCGTTGTAATCCGGTCATTTACACTTTTAAGTAACATCTATCCATTAACAATGAGTGAGAAAGTGACAGGGTACCCCAGTGTGAAAGGATCTGTTTTAATTCTTATTCCGGTAATTAATACCGAGTGTCGTCGAAATGCGGTACGATGCCGTAGCCCTGCAGATATATTACTTCAACGGGACACAAATAACGAGTGTCGCTGTATAGCAGGTCGCACTATTATCAATTATTTATTCTCTCATTGATATAATGATTTTAGTTCATTTTAAATCATTCTTCTGTTGGTAAGAGAAATATGTCGTTGTAATCCGGTCATTTTCACTTTTAAGTGGCATCTATCCATTAACAATGAGTGAGAAAGTGACAGGGTACCCCAGTGTGAAAGGATCTGTTTTAATTCTTATTCCGGTAATTTATACCGAGTGTCGTCGAAATGCGGTATGATGCCGTAGCCCTGCAGATATATTACTTCAACGGGACACAAATAACGAGTGTCGCTGTATAGCAGGTCGCACTATTATCAATTATTTATTCTCTCATTGATATAATGATTTTAGTTCATTTTAAATCATTCTTCTGTTTGTAAGAGAAATATGTCGTTGTAATCCGGTCATTTTCACTTTTAAGTGGCATCTATACATGAACAGTGAGTGAGATAGTGACAGGGTACCCTAGTGTGAAAGGATCTTATTTAATTCTTATTCCGGTAATTAATACCGAGTGTCGTCTAAATGCGGTACGATGCCGTAGCCCTGCAGATATATTACTTCAACGGGACACAAATAACGAGTGTCGCTGTATTGCAGGCTGCACTATTATCAATTATTTATTCTCTCATTGATATTATGATTTTAGTTCATTTTAAATCATTCTTAGGTTGGTAAGAGAAACATGTCGTTGTAATCCGGTCAGTTTCACTTTTAAGTGACATCTATCCATTAACAATGAGTGAGATAATGATACGTATACTCTATGTACAAAGAGATCTGATTAAATTTTTATTTTGGTAATTAATACCGAGTGTCGTCGAAATGTGGTACGATGCCGTAGCCCTGCTGATTTATTACTTCGTCGGGACAGAAATAACGAGTGCCGCTGTATTGCAGGCCAGAATTATTATCAATTATTTGTTCTCTCATTGATATAATGATTTTAGTTCATTTTAAATCATTCTTCTGTTTGTAAGAGAAATATGTTGTTGTAATCCGGTCATTTACAATTTTAAGTGACATCTATCCATTAACAATGAGTGAGATAGTGACAGGGTACCCTAGTGTGAAAAGATCTGTTTTAATTCTTATTCCGGTAACTAATACCGAGTGTCGTCGAAATACGGTACGATGCCGTAGCCCTGCAGATTTATTACATCGTCGGGACACAAATAACGAGTGTCGCTGTATTGCAGGCCTGCATTATTATCAATTATTTATCCTTTCATTGATATAATTATTTTAGTTCAATTTAAGTCATTCTTCTGTTAGTAAGAGAAACATGTCGTTGTAATCCGGTCATTTTCACTTGTAAGTGGCATCTATACATTAACAATGAGTGAGATAATGATAGTATACTCTATTACAAAGAGATCAGATTTAATTCTTATTTTAGTAATGAATACCGAGTGTCGTCAAAATGCGGTACGATGCCGTAGCCCTGCAGATTTATTACTTCGACGGGACACAAATGACGAGAGTCGCTGTATAGCAGGTCGCACTATTATCAATTTTTTATTCTCTCATTGATATTATGATTTTAGTTCATTTTAAATCATTCTTCTGTTTGTAAGAGAAATATGTCGTTGTAATCCGGTCATTTACACTTTTAAGTGACATCTATCCATTAACAATGAGTAAGATAGTGACAGGGTACCCTAGTGTGAAAGGATCTGTTTTAATTCTTATTCCGGTAATTAATACCGAGTGTCGTCTAAATGCGGTACGATGCCGTAGCCCTGCAGATATATTACTTCGACGGGACACAAATGACGAGAGTCGCTGTATAGCAGGTCGCACTATTATCAATTATTTATTCTCTCATTGATATTATGATTTTAGTTCATTTTAAATCATTCTTATGTTGGTAAGAGAAATATGTCGTTGTAATCCGGTCATTTACACTTTTAAGTGACATCTATACATTAACAATGAGTGAGATAATGATAGTATACTCTATTACAAAGAGATCTGATTTAATTCTTATTTAGTAATGAATACCGAGTGTCGTCGAAATGCGGTACGGTGCCGTAGACCTGCATATTTATTACTTCGTCGGGACACAAATAACGAGTGCCGCTGTATTGCAGGCCAGAATTATTATCAATTATTTATTCTCTCATTGATATAATGGTTTTAGTTCATTTTAAATCATTCTTCTGTTTGTAAGAGAAATATGTCGTTGTAATCCGGTCATTTACACTTTTAAGTGACATTTATCCATTAACAATGAGTGAGATAGTGACAGGGTACCCTAGTGTAAAAGGATCTGATTTAATTCTTATTCCGGTAATTAATACCGAGTGTCGTCAAAATGCGGTACGATGCCGTAGCCCTGCAGATATATTACTTCGACGGGACACAAATAACGAGTGTCGCTGTATTGCAGGCCTGCATTATTATCAATTATTTATTCTCTCATAGATATTATGATTTTAGTTCATTTTAAATCATTCTTAGGTTGGTAAGAGAAACATGTCGTTGTAATCCGGTCATTTTCACTTTTAAGTGACATCTATCCATTAACAATGAGTGAGATAATGATACTATACTCTAGTACAAAGAGATCTGATTAAATTTTTATTTTGGTAATTAATACCGAGTGTCGTCGAAATGCGGTACGATGCCGTAGCCCTGCTGATTTATTACTTCGTCGGGACAGAAATAACGAGTGCCGCTGTATTGCAGGCCAGAATTATTATCAATTATTTGTTCTCTCATTGATATAATGATTTTAGTTCATTTTAAATCATTCTTCTGTTTGTAAGAGAAATATGTCGTTGTAATCCGGTCATTTTCACTTTTAAGTGGCATCTATACATGAACAGTGAGTGAGATAGTGACAGGGTACCCTAGTGTGAAAGGATCTGATTTAATTCTTATTCCAGTAATTAATACCGAGTGTCGTCGAAATACGGTACGATGCCGTAGCCCTGCAGATATATTACTTCGACGGGACACAAATACGAGTGTCGCTGTAATGCAGGTCGCACTATCATCAATTATTTATTCTCTCATTGATATAATGATTTTAGTTCATTTTAAATCATTCTTCTGTTGGTAAGAGAAATATGTCGTTGTAATCCGGTCGTTTACATTTTTAAGTGACATCTATACGTTAACAATGAGTGAAATATTCATACGGTACTCTAATGTAAAAGGATCTGATTTAATTTTTATTCCGGTAATTAATACCGAGTGTCGTCGAAATGTGGTACGATG
>JACCID010000629.1:0-21814 GCA_018906775.1 Sycophila sp. Sp_5
CCTGACACTTGGGGCGAGAGAAGACTCTCGCACGGGTTGCCCGTCAATATTATTGTCCACGTATGGATGCGTGCATCGCCAATTACGTGCGGCAATACCAGACTTGCCAGCAGATAAAGGCTGAGCAAAGGCCGCCGACGGGACTCATGGGCCGCAGGGTCATCGAACGACCCTGGCAGTATGTCCGCGCCACAGGCGAAGCCATACTGGCGGAGTTTACAGAACGCATCTGTCTCCGGTTTGGAACACCCGAAGTCTTCCTCTCCGACAACGGGACAGAGTTCAAAAACCGAACGATCGACGGTTTTTTGAACAAAAAGGGGATACGTCATGAAATGACGCCCCCGTACCATCCGCAGTCTAACCCTGTCGAAAGGGTTAACCGAACGATGAAGCAGATGATCATGGCTTTCATCCAAGATGACCATGATCGCTGGGACGAGCATCTTACAGAGCTCGTCCACGCGTTCAACAACTCCAAGAGTAGTGCCACAGGAATGACACCTGCGTTCCTCGTCTACGGCAGACATCCGAAGCCCTTAGACTCGGAGTATAGCAGGCAGACGCTTGATATACTGAAACAAAACGAATAGGAGGCTCGAGAATAATGGGCTCTCCGAATGAGGAATCTCTCCGAGGTCCACGACATGGCAGCGGAGAATTCCGACAGGGAACGAGATCGACAGGCGCGTTACTATAACGCGGGCCGACGTGAAGCGAGCTTCAAAGTCGGAGATCTCGTATGGAAAAGGAATAAAGTCCTTTCCAATGCGGCAAAAGGAGTAGCTGGGAAGCTAGCTCCGAAGTTTGCCGGACCGTACGATGTTACGGAAATCTTGGGCAGCAACACGTACGCGTTGCGTGACCAAAGTGGACGGACAGTGGGTCCGATCCACGCAGAACAGATGAAAACGTACATCCCCGGCGCAGACGTTCCTGCTGAAGAAGAGGACGTCGAGACCAGCGCCCGACCTCCGGGGGAAGGCGGGAGTGGTGTGGATGCGCCCACGACTCCATCAGCAGAGGCTGATGAGAAGAAGAGCGGTGCCAGCGGGCAAGCGTCCCAGGCTGGGAGCGCCCAGCCTGAGGAAAAACCTGTAAAGCGCAAACGCGGACGCCCGCGTAAAGCGTCCTACGCCGTCACGCAAGTTAGAAACGCGACGGGAAAGCGAGGACCGGGTCGTCCACCCGGTTCTAAGAACAAGGCCAGCGCGGCCAAAACATAAGACGCGAGGAAGACACGGTTGACAGGAAAGAACCGACTCTGAGAGCCATTCCTCACCATCCCTCTTTTTTCTTTCTGTCCCTTTCCTAAATGGACACGTACGAGATGGAGGAGGGGATAGCCCGTCTCTTCAGCGAGGACGCTGAGGAGTACTCAGCGGAGGTCGTGGCCGGGGGCACCCTGGAGGGGACCCCCAAGGCGACGGAGGCGATTGGGGAAAGGCCCCAATCCCCGTCGAGCCGGTCAGGATCGGAGGCGAGCGACCAGGAGGTCGCCCGCAAGAAGGAGGCGTGCGGCGAAGCCGCCTCCCACCCAGCAGGAGACCAGGAGGCCCCCTGCGCAATAGCGAGCGGCAGCGAGGCCGCCCGCGACAACGCCGAAGCGAGCGGCCAGGAGGCCACCCGCTCCCTACGGCGACCCCACGTCCCTGAGCCAGGGACCGTGACGCCGGCGACGGCGAACATCGCCGAGGAGGGGGACGGAGGGGAGCTCCGTCCCCAGTCAACCCAGTGAGGAGGCGCCGAGGACGGCGCCCCCCTTCAGCAGCGGCCCCTTTCCGCTGCAGAGAGGCTGGAGGAGTTGGAGGCTTGGCTCCGCTCCTCCACCGAGGATTATCGCCGGGCGGTTGGGCAATTGGAGGAGGCCCACCGGGACTTCCTGCGCTGTGCGGAGGGGGCTGAGGGGGAGCTGGCGGAGATGACGCGCGCCTCCCTCAGCCTCGTAGAGATCCGCGCGCAGCGGGCGGGACTGGCCGCATCACGTCGAGCTTACGACGAGGTGTACCAGGCCCACCACAAAAAGAAAGCGGAGGAGGACCGCTTGAGGGCCTCAATGGAGGCCAACCAACGGCGGCTCCAGGAGGAGCAACAGCGGCAGCAGGAGCGCCGCCGCGAGAGGGCCCTCCAGGCCAAGAAGGAGGAGGCAGCGGAGAAGAAGCGTCTCGCGGCCCTCCGCGCCCGTGTGGAAGCGGACGCGAAGGATAAGCGGCGCCGGGAGCTTTTTGAGCAGTACCCGGGCCGCTTCTTCTGCTCAGTCTGCGCGGAGCCGGGCGTGCTCTACGCCAACCAATGCCCTAAGAAGGACCAGCACGGGTGGTACATTAGCAAGAGGAGGGTACCAGTAGGCTGCCCGTGTTGGATCCTTCTTCGCACCACTTGTGTAAATAAGGGCCAAATAAAGGCCTCGCGCCCTGAATTTACACCGTAACGATGCAGTTCATGTCGACTTTATTTACCTCTCCTCGTCCTTTAATCCCTAATCCGTGGGTGATTGGCTCGCGAAGAGTTACAGAGGCCGTAAAGTCGTAACTTAACGGCGTCTAGGAGGAGGGTGTGACGCGAGGTACTATCGGGTACCTGCGCGCCGTCGCGAGCCTTCGCGACGCGAGGAGGAGTTAGGCCGTGGCGCGCGGGAGCGGCGGCCATCTTAGAATCTCGAGAGATTCTCTCTAGCCGTCGACGACGACGGACGCGTGTGCGAGCGGACGACCCGGGGAAGGAGAGGAAGCGAGCGTCGAGAGCTTTTGTGTGAACGCGGTAGCAGCCTAGGACGAGCCAAAGCTGCGAACATTGTAAGTACCGCCCGACTAATCTTGTGAGTGCGGGCGCGTACCGGCGAGGAGTCAAGGAGCGCCTTGACTCCCTGGCGTCGAACATTGTTCAGTGAACGTGGGGGGCCGTCCCCAATTCACCACTTCTCTCTCTCTCTCTCTAGTTCGCGATCCCGGATTCTCGTGCGGTGGGAGTCGCGACTCTCGTGGAAGAGTCGCTGCGCGGTGCGATACCGATACCTCGAGCACGAGCTCGAGGTCGGGTTCGTGAGTCGTCGCGCGGAACGGGTAAGCGACCCGTTCCTTCGTGTGTGCGGGTGCGTGTGTGTACACGCAGGGCAGGCAGGCGGCCTGCTCTCGAGCGCGGTGTTTGTTTACGTGGAGCAAGGTCGCGCTCTGCGTAAACATCACCGATCGCGAATCGCGCGATCGGCCGGCGAACTCTCGGCGCGGCCGAGAGTTTGTAAGAGCGCGCGCGCTTGCGTTCGCGCGCGGCTCCACTCGGCAACACTCGGGCGTGTTCGGAGCAGTCGGCTCGCACGCCCGACGGCTACTAACCTTTCGGGGCGCGATCGTTGTAATTTCTCTTACGGAGGCAATAAAGGCCTCCGACTTGCCATTTTACTTGTTCGCGTTATTCTTCCGAGTAGTCCGCGGGGCTACTCGGCAAACCCTCCTCGTCCTTAATCTCCCGGATACCGCCACTCTGTCGCAGAGCTGAGCGGCCGGCATCAGCTGTCGTCTAGGAGGACGACAGCCACGCGAACGCGAGGAGCGCGTTCGTGCGACAGCACGCGAGTACAAGAAGTGAGAGTACAGGCGTACTCTCGCGTTGTATACGGGCCGCGGCGACGTGTGTTCGCCGTCGGGTGCTCGCGCGCACCCCGAGATAAGGACCTCACGGGGCACTCGTGCGTGCCCCATTGCACCCATCTCGCGGAGACAGGTCTCCTCCGCGAGGTGAATCAGCTAAAAGGTAACCCCGTTACAATATTTAAAACAATTTAAGAGCAACGCTCAACACAACATAAATTGAAAATAATAGTTTAAAAAAAAAAAAAAAAAATAATGATAATAAATATAAATAAAAATATAATGCTCTTTATTTTATAATCATAAACTATCCATTCACATTTCTTAAGCTTTAAATCAAAATCTAATATCAAAATAAAACTAACCTCTCACCAGCACACTTACTTTAGACAAAATTTATCAATCGAAGCATCGAAGAAACAACTGGAGATCCTCCATCAGCATTTTTGAACCTGAAAAGAAAATTTAAAAACAATTTAACAAAGCAATTGAACTTTTTACATATATTTGGTTAAACTTTAAATTATCAAGCAATACTTATCTAAACAACAAAAAAACTCTCGTAGCACTAAAAATCCTTTCTGCAAATAAACTCCTTCTCGAATAAAATAAAATATACATAGTTAATAAAACTTATTTAATCAAAAACAAACCACGAAGTCAAAATAATATCTAAATACAAATGACGCTATAACACTGAACAACATAAGTGAAATTCACCGACTCAGTAACAACATTCGACGCTCGCATCTAAAGGCCGATTCACAAAATCAATCAAGGTTTACGAACCCCGCGCGTGTTCATAAAATAAGACGGAACGGAACGGACCAATTTGAAATTGCGCGCGAAATTCAAATTTCAAATACTTTACGAACACACGGTAGGTGTTCTTAAATGGTTTTGTTAAGACCGTTTATAAACAAATTAAACGGTATAGAAGTTGCATACCTAGGCGCGAATTTAGAATATTTACGTGAACTAGACGAAGATAGGTGGTTAACAGTTAATAGTATAATTGAACAAGTAGTAACAATAATAAAGAAAACAAATTTACTAAACGAAGAAAACATAAAACTCCGTAAACAAAATATACATTTAACAACGGAAATAGCAACAATAAACGAAAAATTAAATAAAATTCAGGTCACTCAATCAACAACAATAAGCTCAGTTTTACAGGGTTTTAAAAACATAGATCAAAGAATTAACATAAATCAAAAAGAAATTCGAGATTTAGAAAAAGCTTTTAGCAATTTAAAAATAGTCTAAGAAATTACATCAAAACTCAACAAAAAACCGCCCTAAATAAATAAAAATTAAGCAGATAAATAAATAAAAAAATATATATATAAAAAAAAACTAACAAACTAATTTAGCCCGTGTAAATATATAAAAAAAAATGGAGGCTGATCAAAGTAGGGTATTCATTGAGACTATGAACAACATGTCTCTAAATTTAGCTATGCAATCCGCTACTACGCACATACCGTTTTACGATGGCAAAAATATGCCTCTTAAAGTATTTATACAGGACGTAGAAAATGGAAGAGCGATGATAGCAGACAATCAAGAACCTGCTTTCGTCAATTCTGTCAAAACTAAACTACGAGGATTAGCACGTGATAGCATTGACAATGCTGCTACCAATACTGTAACAGACTTAACAAACGAATTAAAAAAGTATTTTAAACCAGCGAAAAAATACACAGAATATTGCTCCGAACTTCAATGTTTGCGAATGTACAGAGATGAGACTGTACCAGAGTTTCTATTACGAGTTAGGAAAATACAGGGCTCAGCACAAGCAGCTCTTATAAGCGAATACGGACGCGATCACGCGAATTCCCCAATTCTTAAAGATCTAGCTATTAAAGGCTTTACCTCAGGATTAAGAGACGACATAAGTTATGGAGTCACGTTAAACAACCCCAGAACATTAGAAGACGCTTTTGAAATTGCAACCAGATTAGAAAGACAAGTAACCTCAAAATCACGTCAGATGCCTGACACTGGTTTTGGGCACTCACCAAGAAGAGAGACAACATTTAGGCCTTATCAGGAATACAATCCAAATTATAACCCAAATTATAGCAGATCAAACACACCACCTCGGGAACCACATCGAGAAGTTCTATCAAATTCATCATTGCACTACAGAAGTCACTCTCCTCACTCATATAATGCTTCAATAGAAAAGCCTCCGGAGAAGCAATATGAAATCTACAAAAGACCAAGTAGTATTGAAAGATATGAACCGCCAAGATCAAGGGAAAATAGTCCAGGTCGTTACCGACTTGAATATTCTCGACCTTATGACAACACTTACCAAAGAAATAGAGATAGAAGCCAATCACCACATCAAAGGATTGAAAATCAAGACAGAAATAGTCACTTTAGAGCTCGATCATCTTCACCTTTCAGACAACCTTTAAACTCACACGAGGCCCGTCCAAACAGCGCGTCGACGAGCCAAAACCCGAAACCGCGCAACGTAAAATTCAACGACCAGATAAAAGAGTCTCCGTCAACAAAGTAGACCCTTGCTCTCCAATTGTGAAACTAAAAATACCGGAGTTAAGAAATTATACTGGACATTTCCTTATCGACACTGGATCTGACGTAAACTTGGTCAAACCTCAGTCATTAAAGAATGGATTAGAAATCGATACATACGAAACTGTAAACCTACTAGGAATAACAGGAAATCGTATCAGTACCTCAGGTACTTGTTTTCTTCACATTCAAGAGAGACCAGTAAAATTTCATCAAACTAATTCTTTCTTACCAGAAAATTGTGACGGAATTCTAGGAATCGATTTCTTAAACTCAGAAAAAGCAGAAATTTCTTTTCACCATCGCACTCTAATAACCACCAACAGGCCGATTAAACCAATACCATTCATAAATTCCGAAACACAAGATACTTCTGACCGATATTGCTATAATATCAAAGCAAGGACACGCCAAGTGATTTCAGTCCCAATTATCAATACAGATTTAGAAGAAGGAATTTTGGAAAAAGTTAATCTACCGCAAGGATTGTATTTAGGCAATTCAGCTGTGAGATATCACAACGGGAAATGCTATGCATTCCTCATAAATACACTCGATAAAGATACTAGAGTGTACATCCCTCCTCAAACTTTAGAGCCCTTCGATGAAGAAGCAGATTTCGACGATTTCCGGGATTTTTCCTTTCCAGACAACCCTATTAGGAAAAGAGAAAATCGAATGGAAGAAATGAAGCACAACCTCCGATTAGGACATCTCTCCAAGGAAGGAGAGAGAAGGATAATGTAATACCGTTAGTAGAAGAATTTTCGGATATTTTTCATCTAACCGGTGAACCACTACCAGCTACTAACATCACCAAACACAAGATACCAACCACCGACGAACAACCAGTCAATACTCGACAATACCGCTACCCGCCAATTCACAAGGATGAGATAAGGAAGCAAATAAGTCAGATGCTAGATGCAGGAATCATACAACCATCAAACTCTCCATATAATTCACCTCTTTGGATTGTCCCCAAGAAGCCAGATTCAAAAGGGAATAAAAGATGGCGTCTAGTAATTGATTTTCGCAAACTAAATGAGAAAACAATAAGAGACGCATATCCTCTCCCGCATATCACAGAAATACTGGATAGACTAGGAGGAGCCAAGTACTTCTCAGTGTTCGATCTTGCTAGCGGATTCCATCAAATTCTAATGGACGAAAAAGACCGAGGAAAAACAGCCTTTAGCACCCCAAATATTATGAATATGTCAGAATGCCATTCGGTTTGAAAAACGCTCCCGCTCAATTTCAACGAGCCATGGAAATTGCTCTTAGCGGTTTAGTCGAAATAGAAGTCTTTATCTACATTGATGATATTGTGGTTTATGCTAGCTCACTTCAGGAACACACAAATAAAGTTAGAAAACTATTTACCCTGTTGAGACAAGCAAATTTAAGGCTCCAACCCGATAAATGCGAATTTCTACGAAAAGAAGTTTGTTATCTCGGCCATATAATATCAGATAAAGGAGTCAAACCCAATCCAGACAAGATAAAAGACATACAAAAGTTTCCAGTACCTCGAAACGCGAAGAACGTTCGAGAATTCCTAGGCTTAGCTGGATATTATCGCCGTTTCATTGAAAACTTCTCCAAACGAGCGAAGCCATTAACTGAACTCTTGAAGAAGGACAAGGAGTTTAAATGGACCCAAGAACATCAAGACGCTTTTGAAGGACTGAGAGATTCCTTATGCAAGGAACCTATCCTTCAATACCCCGACTTTACAAAACCATTTGTTCTAACAACGGACGCCTCAAATATTGCTGTTGGAGTAATATTAAGCCAAGGACCAATAGGAAAAGATTTACCAATCGCCTACACTTCTAGAGTTCTAAATTCCGCCGAACAAAATTATTCAACAACCGAAAAGGAATGCCTAGCATTTGTTTACGCAGTAAACCATTTTAGACCATACCTTTTCGGAAGGGAATTTATAGTAGTCACTGACCACAGACCACTCGTCTGGTTACATTCTGTCAAAGACCCCAGTTCAAGACTAGTGAGGTGGAGATTACGTCTATCGGAATATCAATATAGCGTAATTCATAAGGCAGGAAAAACAAACTTGAATGCAGATGCTTTGTCAAGGAATCCATCAGAAAAGACAGTTAAATTATTTCCGATTGAAGCTGAACATCAAGCAAAAAGAAAACCAGGCCGACCTTCAAAACAAAATAAGGAAAAACAACCTGTAGAGTCAAACATAGAAGAACCTTCAGAAAGAAGACTAAGGCCAAGAGAACACTTAAAACCTCATCCGAAATACACCAAAGATTATGTTTACGAATTTCAAATACCCTCCGATAGCGATTCCGAAGAAGAACAAATTGACAAACAGGAAATACCTGTTCCTCAGAGAAAACACAGTATGCTACCAAGCACACTACCTCAACCAGTCTTTATGCCTCATATAAGCGAAGAAGAAGAACCTAATACCAGTACCAGCAAAGTAATAACTTCAGCTCATACAGACGACAGTAGTGACGAGTCAGACGAAGAATCACTCGACCGAACCCAATTACACATATCAGATTTAGAGAACGCAGCCGAAAACATTAAAACTCTCGTAAACGAGATAAACAATATATACCAAAGCGCCGAAGAACATTTTATACAACCTAGTGTGATTCAAGGAAGAAACCGCAATAGTAGGTTCTCATCGCCACAAGGAACAATAAATATACAGCCAGCATCACACTCAACACCTTTAGCAGCAATACCAGTACGACCACAACTTAGAAATGAAATAAATATACCACCATTTCCACTCAATAATGAAAACACATCCCTAATGTTAGACATTCCCGACGAAATTAATTTAAACGAAGTACTATTAGAAATAGAAGAAGATAAAATAGAAACACCCGAAGAAATACAAGACGTCAAAATAATTGGAACAAGTGAAGGATTAACATTTAGAAAAGATAATTACGCACATTTTATGTCAGCTGATTGTGAACTCACCAAACCTATTGGAAAAATTTTAAACGAAATACATGCCATGGATTTAGAAGCATTAAGAGATGAAAAACCACAGAAAAATCAAATCATAGTAATCGACCACGGAAAATACAAAGTTTTTCATTTGTTTTGCAAACAACACCACTTTGATAAAACTGAACCACAAGATATAGTTACAGGATTAGAGCAACTACGCGATAGTATGAATAATCAAAAAATAGATCAAATTAGAATATCTCGAGTTCATGACGAAATAGACATTTTACCTAAAAACCGATTAATAGAACTTTTAGAATAAACTTTCAAAAATAATCCAGTAAAAATCACACTCTGTTATGGAAAAACAATAGTACCACCAGAAAACCATAGGAAAACCATAATTAAAGAAGCTCACAATAGTCTAAGTGGCGGACACAAAGGAATGGCAAAAACTTACAAAAGAATTAGAGAAAAATATTATTGGCCAAACATGAAAAACGAAATTACAAAATACGTAAGAATATGTGAAGCCTGCCAAAAACAAAAACTAACACGGGTAAAAACAAAAATGCCTATGTTAATAACGGACACACCATTAGAACCATTTGAGAAGATAGCATTGGACACAGTTGGACCTTTGCCTACAACTCCAAATGGAAACAAACATATACTAACAATGCAATGCTTACTAACCAAATATTGCATTGCAATACCGGTACCCGACATCAAAGCAATTACAATTGCCCACGCGTTCGCTACAAATTTCATCCCGATTTACGGAGCACCAAATTCCATCTTAACTGATAAAGTAACGAGTTTCTTCAATAAAGTATTCCGCGAATTAGCCAAAATATTTAAAATCGACCATGTAACCACATCCGGTTATTCACCACAAAGCAACGGTTCACTAGAGAGAAGCCATATTGTTTTAACCGAATACCTCAAAAACAATATAGACTACTACGAGGACTGGGACAAGCTAGTAACTTATTCCATGTTCTCGTATAATACCTCAGAACACACATCAACTAAATTCACGCCTTACAAAATGGTGTTTGGACGACCCGCACGTTCACTTTCTTCAATTAAGACCGATGAATATAAAATCGAAACTTATACAGATTACGTTACTGAACTAATTACCAGATTAAACGAAATTCAAACACTAGGAGCACAAAATTTAAATAAAGCCAAACAGACGGAAAAATATTACTACGATAAACACGCAAACACCGTAAAATTTAAAGAAGGAGATCAAGTACTAGTAATTCGCGAACCTAAATCTCATAAATTTGACAGTCAATATCACGGTCCTTATACAATTACCAAAATAACCGAACGTAATAACATAATTTTAGAAGACGACGACGGAAATAAATTTTTAAAACATCCTAATAAATTAAAATTATATAATATCTAAAAACTGATTACAGACGCTGCCAAAATGTTCATCACATTTTTAACGAGCGTGCTATTTATCCAAGCAGGATTCGCCGAAACCATCGTCGGATACGACTGTGGGGCAAGAGGCCTCAATATCACCAGTATTTCTCTTTTAGACGTAGGAAATTGCAACATCGAACAACCGCGTACCGAAACAAAACAGGTCTTTGTACGCCTGATACAAACAGCGAAATTCGGACTTATAGAAGTCAAACAATGTAGAATTGAAGTATCGCGTACCGTATACTACTGTGGGATGCATTCTCACATCTCTGTAGTCCAAGGAGGCTACTTAGAATACATCGACGAAATGTCAAGAGATAAGTGTGAAGAATTGCATGATACAGGAGTAGTTAAGGTCGGATATAACACAATTATATCCGGTATAGAAGGTAACTCAACAACTGTAAGACCAGTTACACTGGCTGGCACAATTAAGCCTGACGGTACTTGCTACGGAACGCAGTACTCGGAGTCCTACGCAACCTGGGACGATGTCGTTGTACAGGCCAGCATAAAAATAACCATAAATAATTACCACGCGTTAACCAATGCTAACGACAACCAGATTCGACTAAGATCAGGTACAATCTGCGAATTGACAAAAGAAAGCTGTATGGATAATACAGGAAGTCGAACGTTCTGGAGAAATACTCCGAACAGCAAATGCAATTTCGAGCAATATAAAGTCATATACGAGGGACAGGCACACAAAATCACCAATCTAGACGATCCGCAATTAAAAGTCCTCTACACAGTTATTAATACTGATAGCACTTTTTCTTTAGTTAGCACTGGGAGAGTCCACGTTTGTGGTTACTCTTTTATCAAAACAGAACACCCAAAATTATTTTTAACTGAGTTGAGTGATGGCGACGTACCTTTCCCTCGTTACAAAGCTAACCTTCTAGAAAACATAGACATATTCACCTACGTGAACGCTAAGTTTGTATATGTGGAGCGCCACATTCGACGACAAATTGAGCGTTTATATCGAGACATTTTAATGCAAAGATGCTCAGTGGAGAGAAAAGTTCTAAAGAATTTACTTTCGTTCTCCGCGATAAAACCTGATGAGTTCGCGTTCAATCTTATGCAAGAACCCGGTTATATTGCCGTTATAACCGGAGAAATAGCTCACCTAATTAAATGCCTTCCTGTACAGGTCACAATCCAAAGAACGGATAGTTGCTTTACCGAACTGCCAGTCCAAAGAAATAATGAAACCTTTTTCCTTACACCTAAAACTCACATCCTACTTAGAAAAGGAACCGAAGCAGCATGTGATTCGGCGATCCCTTCAACGTACTATATAGATGGACAATGGTACGAGATGACTCCTAAGCCAAGGAAAACTGTGGCTCCTAACCTATTGGAACCACAAAAGGCGACCAACTGGACCTATGAAGACCCAGGAGCATTAGCTACCAGCGGTATTTACACTACTCAAGAACTAGAAAATCTCCAGGAAAGGATTATGTTCCCCATGGAGCAACCAGCGGTTCTAATTACTCTAACTAGAGGAGTAACGGGACACAAAACAATGGCACAAGGAGTCTCCATAAATCATCTGCTCGATAAAGAAACCATCGAGCGCATGGCCTCCTCTTTTTGGTATAGAACTTGGTCAAAGTTCTTAAACTTCGGAAACGTCATCTCTAGACTGATCGGGATCTTTTTAGTTCTAAAACTAGTGAAGGCCGTAATTGATACCATTCTACACGGTTATGCTTTACATCAAGCATATGGATGGTCGTTGAAACTTTTGGGAGCCTTTTGGAACTCACTAACTCAATTATTACTTCACCTAGCAGCAAGAAGACAACCCCCAGAGCCAGAAATAAACCAAGACGTCGAAAATACCGAGCTCATGCCAGTAGCCGTGACCATCGAAGAGAGTGTGACGTCGGCACCCGAGTGGCGCCGCAGTCATCGTACGTTATCCGGCGAGTCGAGAACGCGAGTTTACCGACGTCCAATCTCGCGCAAAACTCGCGACTGTATCGACAGTCACTTAACTTGTATTCCGTAGTATTCGATATCGGTAAACAACAACATATGTTCGAACCGTTGACGCAAGGCTGCGCATCTGTGTCTAATCAACTAATGCAGGGCTGCGTGCCATGTGCGTGCGAGATAAGCTAAGTAAAAAGTCTTGTAAGACTTTGTAACGAATTTATTGATTTCCACCCAATATCGATTTTCGCAGGGAAAACGCCCCAAAATTCGGCCTATATAAACAGGGCAAAATCGAGGACCGCAGCTCAGTCTTATCCGAGAACTACACCGTCACTCTGTCAGTCTGAATACCGAAATTCTGTAAAACTTAACTTAGAATTATTTCGAAACTCTGTATTTCAAAAGTATATTTAAAACTAGTCTTTGTAGTATTTGTATAACAAGTATTTATTCTGAATAATAAATTCAATTATTATATTTGAAATCGGTCGCCTATTTATTTCGAGAGCATCCGAATTTCCCGCCGAAAGAACTCCGTCGCTGCCGTATCGAGCCTACAAGCAGCGCCTGCGTTCCTTAACCCGCTCAACTCCCAGTAGCCAGATCTCCGAAAAGGTAATTATTTGATTATTATAAAGTAAGTTTTATGTCTGTGCATGTTTCGTGATGCTTTATCCTCAATCCCTAGTATATCGCTAACGCGTTGACTATAAACGAGGAACGCGGAATTATTCATTAATTCTCGCGCCAACACACACAAACTAGCTTACGCGGCTCGACGTAACAATTGGGGGCCCACCTCCGGGATAAATTTAAAAAGCAGTCATGAATTGGAAAAAAATTTTTTTCGAATTTCGACATGGCTACTAAACAATCAGACAATCGGTCAGGCGAAGCACTAGAAATTATACTTAAACACATAACGCTAGTCGACAAAAATTTTACTAGATCGCGTAAACCTAATTTAGGAGAAGCTTTCTCGTGGTTGCAAAATCGGTATCAAGCCGGCGAAAATGAATTAACAACTAGATTTGATGAAATTAAAGCAGTAGCAGCTTCGTTGTCAGAAAAAATAGAGCCAAATACAACAAGAGAACTTTGCAAGGACGAGATTATTCTTAACATTACACAAGATTTAATGAAAAATAATATTAATCCTAAAGTGATTTTAGAAGCGATATCAAGTAGCGAAAAACTAAACGATAAAATATTCGAATTGCCAATTTTAATAACAAATTCTGTTGAAATAACCAACGACACATCCCTTTATCAAAGCATGGCGCGTAATAACGCACACGATATTACTGCAGCACATTTGAACGCTTTTAGCACCCCTTACAGACCGTCACAAGTAAATTCACAAAATTATTCATTATTACAACCCATGCGTAATTTATCAATCAAAGATGCAATAGATTTAATTCCAAGATTTAACGGAGTAAATTTACCACTCACAGCATTTTTAGAAGCATGTAGAGAAGCATTAACTATAATTCAGCCGGAAAACGAGGGAGTTTTCACTCGATTAATTAAAATGAGATTATTTGGAGAAGCATTAAAATCTACTCAGGGAAAAATTTTCTCGTCATTAGACGAATTGGCAAATTTTTTAGATACTATGTTCGGATCGTCGAAAACTTGTCTGCAACTTGGCGGCGAACTCGCTGTTATGAAGCAAAAAGATGGCGAAAATGCCGTAGCCTTTTCTAACAGAATTCGCACGCTAGCACAAGAAATGCACGAAGCCGCGAGACGCGAAAATCGAAGCTCACACGCATTTTTAACGCAATTAGAAGCCGACAAAGTAAAGTATTTTATCAGGGGACTACGTTGGGGCGTGCGCGCTAGAATGGAAAAACACCAGGAGTTAGAAAAAGCAGCTGCTCAAGCGGTAGACATCGAGCGCGAGCTTATAGGCTACGAGAGCCCCAACTCAAATTTACGTACCTCTAACGAAAATGAAAGCAACGAAATAAAATCAGTCAATTTTGTTGAAGCACAAAAGGTTTTGTGGTGTTCTTTTTGTAGAAAAGACAATCATAATAATGCGAATTGTTGGAACCGCAACAATCCAAATGCTCAACAAAATCCGCGTAATACTAACCGTATCGCAGGCAGACAAGACTCAATGCAACAGAGACGCGCCGCGCCGCAAGCGCGCAATAATTCAAACGAACGTGCTTCGATGGAAAACCGCTTTCAAAATTCTTATGCGAATAACTCAAATAATAAAAATAATCAATCTGGTAGTAGATGTAATTATTGCAAAAAGGACGGACATTGGAAAAGCGAATGTAGAAAGAGACTATTTAACGAACAAAAAAGAAATAATATTCAGGAAAACGGGAAAAGTTTCGCACCTCAGGGCGTAGCGAGCGAAACTCAACGCAATCAACGCCCGAAATCACCGTTAAACCAAATAGAAAATTAGTGCGTCTTAATTTAAATAGTAAATCACCATCAATTTTACTAAATTTTAACACTAAAGAAAAACCTATTTCGGTAATGTTAGACACGGGCGCAGGCCCGTCATTATTAAAAATTTCTAAAAAACCTATAAATGAACCAATCGAAAACAGTGAAATTCTTGAATTGCGAGGAATAACAAAAAATAGTATCAATACTTTAGGTAAAATTCATTTAAAATTCGAAAATTTGATTATGCCTATGCATCTAATTCCGGACGACTTTCCAATCGAAGAAGATGGATTAATCGGCAGTGACCTTTTGCGTAAATTCAAAAGCAAAATTGACTACGAGAAAAATGTTTGTAACTTAGCTAAATTAGAAATACCGTTAATATGCACGGACAGTCGAGTCGGCGCTAGCTCACAGGAGAGCAGGAAAATCAATAAGTTTTCCGGCACCGCCCAGAGGCCGCGCCCACCGAGCGTACCTATGGCCGTTCGGCCAAGCGTAGCAATGGCCGCACCAAGTGACGCGACGCCGACCCTTCACTTACCTGCGTATGAATCGAACGTCGAAACTATAAATTCGAATACCGAAAAATCAGACAATTTTAACACAGACTTAAAACATTCGAACTTAGAAACTGTAAACAACACCCGATCTAAAGAAAAATACTTTTTTCCAGGGAGTTTTGAAGAAAAAGTCTTTCTTGCACAAATTAAACAATTCAATTTAGTTATAAACAAATTAAAGAAAACTAAGAATTTAACTGGTAAAACAAAAGAAAAATTAGTTAAAATATTGGAAAAAATATTAAATTCTGTTGAAAAATCTATTAGATTTGACGAATTAAAAGAATTTGAAAATAATTTAATATTATTAATTAAACAAATTCAAAAAATCGAAGTTAGACAGATGTTAGAAATCGCAACAAAAATAAACTATTTCGCGCAAAATATAAGACATAAACAACTTGTTAAAACACCGAAAATTGGTAAAATTTTAAACATTAAAAGTCGAAAAGCAAGGACTCAGATTATTGAAAAAGTTTTAAGGCTAAATCATCTAAATGAAAAATATAAGAACGAGATTTTAAATATCATTGACGACTATTCCGATCGATTTTTTATAAAAGGCGATAAACTCGGTGCAACGGGTATCCTGGAGCATGAAATACCTCTTACAAGCACAGTGCCGGTGCGCATAAAGCAATTTAGACATCCGCCCGTCCTGCGGGAAGAAATAAACCGTCAGGTAAAAGAGATGCTAGAAAGCGGGATCATCGAGACGTCGATGAGCGCTTACTCCGACCCTGTGTTCTGTGTAGACAAAAAACCCGACTCCCAGGGAAACAAGAGCCATAGAGTAGTAGTAGACTTTCGAAAACTAAACGCTCTCATCCCCGATTATAATCACCCGGTACCTAACATCGCCGATATACTAGACAAAATCGGTCGTGCAAAATATTTTTTGGTATTTGATTTAGCGTCAGGATATCATCAAATTCTTGTTAAAAAGAATGATCGACATAAAACAGCATTTGCATGTGATTTAGGTCTTTTTCAATTTTGCAGATCTCCTTTTGGCCTTAAAACAAGCGCACCCGTATTTTTGTCTTTGATCGCAGCAATTATTGCAGATTTAAAAGGAGTCGAAGCCTTTTTTGACGATATTTGCGTATATTCGGAAAATTTCGAAGAACATTGCAAAACTATACGTAAATTATTTCAGAGACTTACCGAAGCTAATCTAGTTTTACAGCCCGATAAATGCGAATTTCTTAAGCAAGAAATCAATTACTTAGGACATATTATAAGTAAAGACGGATTAAAACCTGATCCGAAGAAAATTGAAGCAGTAAAAAAATTTCCGATACCAAAATCAGCGAAAAATATGAAACAATTTCTCGGATTAGTCGGATATTATCGAAGATTTATAGAGAATTTTGCGAAAATTGCCAAGCCCTTGACTAATTTATTAAAAAAGGATCAAGCTTTTAGCTGGAATGAAGAAACGCAACAAGCTTTTGAAATATTACGCGATAAGATATGTGAGCCTCCCGTGCTAATACACCCGAATTTCGAAGAAAAATTTTTACTTACTACTGACGCCTCCGGATACGCTATCGGCGGCGTGTTGTCGCAAGGAGAAATAGGCAAAGATAGACCCATAGCTTTCGTATCCCGATCACTTTCGGCCGCCGAAATTAATTATTGCACTTTTTCTAAAGAAGCTTTAGCCATAATTTTTTCTATTTCACAATTTAGACCATATCTATACGGCAGAAAATTTACTTTGATTACCGATCATCGGCCGTTGGTTTGGCTTAACAGTCTAAAAGACCCGAGTTCAAGAGTTACTCGTTGGAGATTTAAATTAGCTGATTTTCAATTTGACGTTAAGTACAAAAAAGGGAGTGCTAATGTTAACGCTGATTGTTTATTAAGAAATCCTATCGAGAACGTTTTCAACATACAAGAAAATTACATTAGTCCGGCGCCTCTACACGCCATCGAGGCGGCCGACTTGCTACCAGGTGACGCAAGCGGCGCGCCTACCGAAGGTCACACCCTTGCACAAGCCGGGCAGCCTGCCGGTTCCGCCGTAGCACCTACGCCGGCCGAGCAAGCGACGCCAGCAGGGGAGGTGACACCGCCCGAACCAAGCGACGCGCGGGAAGGTGACGCACGCACCCAAGCCGAGGCAAGCGAAGCGGGAGAGAGCGGCACGCGCACGCGTCATGACGCCGTGCATCCAACCTCAGCTGAGCTACCCCAAGCGGAGCAACACCGCATGCGCACGCGTCGGAGAGCTGGCCACCAAGCTAGCGAGAAATATCTCGAAGCTATAGCGGCGCTGGCGCCTCGCAAGCGCCGGGCTAAACCCAAGGCCGACCCCCCACCGGCACAGGCTAGTGATGAGACGTCACCTTCCGAACCCTCATTAACATCGAAAGTTACGACTTCCGAAACAGCTGAAAAAGAAACTGACGAAGTAATAGAGCTGCACTCCTCCTGTGGGTTGTGTGACCTTGACGATGGTGGAGGGGCTTAATGCCTGATGAACTGGGCTGCTCAACCTTGCACCGTCTGAGAGGAGTGTGTATGAGGATCCCCCTAAAAAGTGCTCTCCCCTGTATGAATGCTGGATCCCCCTAAAAAGGGCTCTCCCCCGCTTGAATGATGGACCCCCGTAAAAAGGGCTCTCCGTATGAATGTGCGAGAATTTAGGGTTATGAAGTGTGGAGTCTGCGGTAACACGCAGAAGGCCATGCCCCATTTCCCCGGGACAAGGTGACCCCAGCCTCCCTGAGAGGGGAGGAGGGGGGTAGAGGCTATGTTCATCAGGCAGACAAAGGAACAACCCTCGTGGCAGCACCCGGGGTGAGCTCCACGATACACTCACAACACATCACCTACAGACATACACAGACGCTGTGGCCCTTTTTTGGTGTAGCTGGGTCCTCTTTCCGTCTATCGCGGGGGGCGAACTTTGGCGCGGGTGTAGAGGGTACAGGGGTAAAACTAGGACAGACACGGCTAGGCCGCCGGGTAGTACAGGGGCCCGGTTACGGACCAGCCATTCGGACTGGCTGCCCCATCAACCGGCGAATAATCTCCTTCGACCTAGTGTTGCCGGTTGGCGACCGGATAGGGCCGCGCTGGGTCGGGGGGGGAGCACCTCCGAGGCCACTACAACGCTGCTGAGCGAGCCTGCTGCGAATTGGGCGGAGGAGGGCTGATGGTTCACCAGGGGGTCACTTCGGTCACATACACATACACTACTCTCACCCCAAGTCAAACTTCCAAAATGTCGAAAGTAAAAGATAGCGAGTACACCGTGTCCACTCGTGACGAGCTCCCCAGCTCAAATGGTAACCTCGTACGGGCGTCTGGGCTGGCACAGCCTTCAGGCAACACCGTCGAGGCAAACAAGGATAGTAGCTATAAGGGGGAACAGATGGAGGTCTGTCCGTCCACTAGCGCAGACAAGGCTGACCCTCAACGGAGCCACAGCCAGTCTGCCGGACCGGAACAGACTAACGCTGTTCCCAAAAAAGGTAAAAGGAGGAAGCGACTTACGGGGTCGCAACTCCAGAAAAGGCGAGCGGAGCGGGAGGCCGGTAAGGGTGACGTAGCGTGCACCTCTACTGGCCAGACCGCAACTGCTACAAAAAGAACTAGGGGAGAGCTGTCTTCGGACAACTCGACTCCCCGCCAGATTAAGAAGGTTAGCGGAGAAGCTGGACAGCGGGTCGCCCAGCCGGCTTACAGTCAGGTGGTGGCCAGCGAGATGAAACTCGCAGTCATCCCTGACCTGTACCCGGAGGAGCGGCTTAGCGCCGAACAGGGCCTCCAGGTGGCCAGGGCGGTGGTCACAGCCATCCTTGGACACAGGGAGGGTCCGGTTAGGTCGTGTTTCACGGACAACTGGTTTCTGAGGGGTGCGCAGGTATTTCACTGCGGCTCCTCGGAGACCAGTAAATGGCTAAAGGAAACGGTGTCAATATTGGCACCGTGGGAGGGCGCGAAGCTCAAAGTAGTGGAGCAAAGCGCCCTCCAGAAAATGGAGAAGGTCACCTTCTACGTCCGGGGAGTGGAGACCCCGAGCGAAATGATGGAGTTGCTGGGCTGGCAGAACATTACCCTGCCAGTCCAGGAGTGGAAGGTATGCCAGTCGTGGAAGGTTAAAGACACGGCTGGCAATGAGACAGGGGAGATGGCGGTGCGCGTACTAATGGAGGAGACGGGGGTCAGGGCCCTTAAGGAACTGGCCTTCAGACCCTTCTGTGGTGCGGTGCGCGCACATGCCGTCTACCACGAGAAGAAGAGCCAGGAGGGTGGGGACAGAGCGGAGGAGGCGGCCAGTGGACAGACAGCGCGGCCATCACCTACCGTACAACAGGAGGAGGCGGCTGGAGGCATGCCAGTGCGGTCACCGTGCGGGGTCAACCCGCAGGAGACGGCTGGTGAGCCGACAGCGCGGCCACCAACCGAGGTGTACAAGGTGGAGGCGGCTGGACGACCACTGGTGCGGCCACCTACGCTGAACGCCCCACCCAAATAGTAGGAAAAAAAAAAAAAAAAAAAAAAAAGGTATGGCAGCAGCCAAAAAACGGACAAAAGGGACAAAGGAACGTGCCAACAATGCGCGGGCCAACATCCCTTTTACCCAAATTAATCTGCATCACAGCAAAAGCGCCTCGGCAATATTAACGAAGAGCTTGGCTGAGTAGCAAACAGGCATCGCATTAATCCAAGAACCATGGATTAATGCGAAAGGCATTGTGGCTGGACTGAGCGGTTGTGGCAAGGTGTTCTACGACAACAGCACTCGCACTAGAACCTGTGTGATCCTGAAGGGACTACAGGGCGAGGCGTGGTCGAGACACTGCCACACAGATCTCACAACAGTCGTAATTAAAGTGAAAAGGGAAGGAGGCGACACCATGGAAATAGTGGTGGCATCTGCCTACTTCCCAGCAGATGCAGGAGAAGGGCCTCCGCCAAATGAGGTTAGGGCCCTGATCGAGGAATGTCATAAGGATGGCAAGGAAGTTATCCTGGGATGTGATGCAAACGCACACCACATCATCTGGGGTAGCACAAATTGCAACAGCAGGGGGGAAGACCTGCTGGAATATGTGACCTCTACGGAACTGGACATACTGAACAAGGGGAATACCCCAACCTTCAGAAATGCGGTAAGAGAGGAAGTCCTGGATATCACTCTGGCATCGAGGGGAATCAGTCGCATGGTCTCTGACTGGAGGGTCTCGGAAGAGGTCTCAATGTCAGACCATGAAACGATACGTTTCCGGCTGGAGGATGTAAAAGGTGAGGTACTAAAACGAAGAGACCCCAGGAAAACCAACTGGGACCTATACCTCAAAAGGTTAAAAGAAAGAGTAACCGGTGTGGTGGTTACACCCACGACGGCGGAAGAAATAGAGACAGTCTGTAGGCAAATCCAAGACGCCATAATAGGTGCCTTTGAGGATAGCTGCAAACTGAAGGAGAAAAAATGCAAAAAAGAAGCACCTTGGTGGAATCCGAAACTGGAAACCCAGAGGAAAGAGATCAGGAAATTGCTAAGGCGGTGGCGCAAACGCAAGGGAGCAGCGGGTAGGGAAGCCTTTTAGGCAGCCCAAAGGCGCTACAAACTTGCAATTGAACTAGCCAAAAGAGAGGACTGGAAGCGCTACTGTCAGGAGCTAGATGGGGTACCCGAGGTAGCAAGGCTAAACCGCATCCTTGCAAGGACTGCAACCAATACCTCGGGTAAAATAAGAACTCCCTCGGGAGAATGGGCAGCCGACGGTAATGAAGCGCTAGAGAGCCTGTTGGCGGCACATTTTCCGGGGCTGATAAAGAACGATCAGCCAAGCACATCACCCATACCGGAGACAATGCCGGACTGGGAGACGGCTGAACTCATAATCACGGAAGAAAAGGTGAGGTGGGCTATCGGATCGTTCGAACCGTATAAGTCACCTGGACCAGATGGCATTGTACCGGCAATGCTACAGAGAGGAATAGACACCCTGGTGGAGCCACTTATGGGCATCTATAAGGCAAGCCTCTCATTAGGCTACATACCAAACGAATGGAGGAGAGCCAAAGTGATCTTCCTACCTAAACCAGGTAAACCGGTCCACGTGACGGCAAAGGACTACAGACCCATAAGTCTGACTTCCTTGTCTTTAAAACCTTGGAAAGGTTAGTGGACCGTCACATGAGGAATGGGCCACTGGCTAACGACTCTCTATACCCGACACAGCACGCGTATAGAGAGGGAAGATCAGTGGACTCAGCGCTAGACGAAGCGACAACGAGAATAAAGAAAGGTATGAAAAAAAGAGGGATAGTATTAGCAGCCTTCTTGGATATAGAAGGAGCTTTTACACT